>PVJS01001506.1:0-34839 GCA_004027185.1 Glis glis | reverse complement strand
CTGATGTGAGAACTGAGGGGGAGGGGGACGTGGCCGTGAGTGAGGTTGAGGCTACTTCTGAAGGTTTCTCCTTCCTTTATACGCACAGGAATACAGACACAACTGTTCTGCATTTCCCTTTTCTTCTGTCTTTGTGGGATTTAGGCACTGTGTGAATCATGCAATATGAAATATACATTAGTCTGTGGAATATTTGAAAATTTAGTCAAACAGATGTCAGAAAATTTTAAGGCAACTATTTTTACCTTTATGATCTGCTCTGACAACCCTTATTTGAGCAAAAACTTCATTTGTAAATTATGACTGAAAGTAGGTATAGGAAACTTGTTACCTTTTGCCACTGAAATATTAAACTTCAAAAATGCCTCAGCTTCTCAGTTCTGACTGTCATAGCAGAGGAAGTAGAATAATGGTTAAGAATGTTGCTTTTGGTATCAGAAACGCATGGGTTTGAACTGTGACTTTGCTAATTATGCCACCTTAGGCAAATCAACTTCTCTAAATTTGTTCCCTCATCTGTAAATGCTGAAAATAATGCCTACCTCACAGGACTATGGAGAGGAGTAAATGGAATAATATATAAAAGAATGAATTTGCAACTGGGCATGGTGGCACACACCTGTAATCCCAGTACTTGGGAGGATGAGAAAGGAGTATCGCAGGTTTGAGGCCAGCCTCAGCAACTCAGCAAGACTCTCAGCAACTTAGTAAGACCCTGTTTCACACACAAAAAAAAGTAGGGCTGGGGGTGTAGCTCAGTGATAGAACACCCCTGGGTTCAGTCCCCAGCAAATACATACACACACACACACACACACACACACACAGTCACACACACACACACACGGTTTATAATGTTTTCTTCCATTTTTGGCACTTGGTTTGAAGAGTGAAGGATGACACGGTTGTTAGGATCTAAGTTACCTAACCTAATGACCAGACTAAGGAGTGATTTTTCCAGTGAGAAAGAAATAATTTCTCTGTTAAACAAATTAGACTATAGGAAGCACTGATACGGTGATCAAATTCCCTTATATATGCATGACCAAAGAAGCCCTTTACGGATCCAGGTGTATACTTCACTCTGAAACCCACCTTTGAATGTGTGCCCAGCTTGTTTAGAGTTTACTGAAACTAAGTCCAGAAATGTTAAGTGGCAAGCCATTGGTGTCTCAGAGGTTTGAAAAAAATATGGGAAATATCTTGGAAATACAGCTGCTATAACTAGATTCACTCATCCTTTCTTGAAAATTCTCTTGGCCTATTATTGAATAGGTTGTGTTGCTGTCACTCCCTCCTAAGATGAGTATAAAGGATGGATAGTTTGAAGAAACTAGCTTAAGCTGTACCTAAGTTGAAACCCCTGTTAATAAATGCAAAGCAAAGAGAATAACCAGTCTTTCTTTGGCTTGCTAAATAAAATAAAATTTGTTCTGCTAAAACTGTCTAACAGAAATATTGTTAAAGTCTTTCCCTAGAGTATTTTTCTATTTGATTTGAAAACTATTCCACAGTTTATTATCAAACAAATCAGTAATCCTTTAGCTAAAGCAAAGATAAATAGGCAGTCAGAAAATATAATCACCTGTTGTGTGCAGCTGAGTACTTAAGTTTTTCCTAATGAACAAAGATAAGAAAAGTGCAGGTGACTTTAATGTGTAAAAGCCACCATTTAGTGCTAGTCCCAGAGGGAAAAACAGAAGTAAATTACTGACTCAAGCTAATCTTGCCATTGATAACGAGGCCTGTATAGTTCTGGCCTCCGCTCTGTTTTGAATCTCTCTTTGGATGTATCTTGAATCAAAGACTGTTTTTAGGGCTGCCTCAATAGAGTGGTTGTTCTACTTTTTGAAGAGTTTAGGAGGTTTGAAAATGTTTTTGGTCCTTGTTGCATTTTCTACTACTTTGATGTTGCTTAAAGCTTGCTTTATGGCAAAGGTTTCTAAATCTCAGCCGTGTTGACATTTGGAGCTGGATAATTCTTTGTTGTGGGACCTGTTCTGTGAATTGTTGGATATATAGCAACATCCTTGTGAATTGTCCTATATATAGCAACATCCCTGTGAATTGTAGGATATATAGCAACATCCCTGTGAATTGTAGGATATATAGCAACATCCCTGTGAATTGTAGGATATATAGCAACATCCCTGGCCAGTAGCATTTCCCCAGTGTGACAACCAAAAATGTCTCCAGACATTGCTGTATGTCCCCTCGGGAGCAAAACTGTTCCCTGTTGAGAACTACTGCCGTATGGTATTTGGCTAAAAATTGACAAACCAATGAGACTATACCTGTTCCATGTGTAGTTAAAAATTAATCTAGTTATAGCAGCTGTATTTCCAAGATATTTCCCATATTAATCAATGCTTGTTTTGAGGTGATAATATCCTTTTTGCTTTTTCTTCAATTGGATTTCTTGCATTACACTGAAATAATTATTGATTAAACTCACTTAAATAGATGGCTAAGCCAACCACACCATTTGGGTTTGTAGAAGTTTAGCATCTCTGTGTCTTTTTCTGAATTTGGTAAGCAATGCTGTATCTGTTTGCTAGGTACATTAAGGTCACCAAGCTACTACACTGCAGAGCTGGGTTAGTTTAGAGTCCTCACTCACTGTTCTCCATACAGCAGTTCTCACCCTGGGCCCCAAGAGTCCCCAAGATCCTTTCAGACTGCTTTTGTGATAATACAGACTTTATTTGCCCTTTCTTTGTGTTGATTTGTACTGGTAGTACAAAGGCAAAGATGAGTAAAGCTGCTGGCAGCTTAGTATATAGTAGTCATTGTATTCACTGCCATATAGTTAAAACAGAAAGTAGGTTCTACTTAACATCCTTGAGGAAGCAAAAAATTACTAATTTTGTTAAATCTCAACCCATGCATACAAATATTTGTGTGACAAAATGGAAAGTTGCTTAAGACACTTATGCTACATATAGCATTTGATGGCTGTCTCAATGAAAAATCAGAATAAGATGATTTAAAATTGTTCTTGAACAAGCCACTTTTTTCATAGAACACTATGAGAGAGAAATTACAGTATTCAGCTATAGGTATCTGGCAGACGTTTTCTCAAAAATGACTGAAGCAAACTATTAAGGAAACAGTAGGTATTTGTTACCAATAAAATATAGGTTTCAAACAAAAATTAGAATTTTGAAAGACTTATGTGCCACTGTGAGCTTGATAAATGTGACTTGTATATAATGAATTGTGGCAGTATTTGGAAGATCTTTAAAACAGTGAACTGCTGTTTTCCAAATTACTAATGCCTAATACAAGTTAAACATCCCTAATAAAAAAAATCAAAAATCAAAATGCTCCTAAATCCAAAGCTTTATGAGTGATGCTTAAAAAATTTCAGAGTTTTGGATTAGGGATGCTAACCCAATAAAGTCTATGCAAATATTCCAAACTCTAAAGCCTACAGAATTTGAAATACTTCTGGTCCCAAGCATTTTGGGTAAGAGATACTCAACCTGTATCACAAAATCATGCATGAATAAAAGATCCATTTGAAGAATTAACCAGTGGATTTTAACAGAGTTACATTACCAAAAGATCATTAATATGGTTTTAAATTCCACATTTACACATTAACCTTTAAAAATCTAAACTGCTGAGACTGGGTATAGTATCAAAATGAACACCTCTAATTACCTGAGCTTAAGCTTCTGGATGACCACGAGCCTCCCCTGGCCAGGGGGCGGCTCACAGCACTTCTCTTTCCCTGGGTGCACAGGGCGGCTCACAGCACTTCTCTCTCCTTGGGGCCCTCAAGTGGGAAGGAAGAGCTGGAGAGAGAGAGAGAGAGAGAGAGAGAGATAATCAATCCCTGGAGGTAGAGACCTACTGCTTGATAATCACCAAGTATGTACCAGTGCTTCATAGAACTCTGATATTATATAATATACACAAAAAAGTCATAAAATGGTACTGATATGGGAACAGACTCAGAGAGGTTAAATTGGCTAGCCACTGTCACAGTTTTTAGAACATTGGAGCTGGTATTTGAATGAGGATTATGTCTGTAAGACTGATTGCCTTCCTAGTAGTACCAAGACACAAAAAGCAGCTAAAAAGTAATTCTGCTACTCCTTCCTGGATCAAAGTTTTAATAAGTTCATTATCATTTCAATAATGCATCCATGTATTACGTGACTTTTGTATTCTTGGTGTCTAGCATTCAGAAGCTAAGAAGTGTCTGCTGGATGAATGGGTGTAATTCACATTGTAAATGCTTCATAAGACGTGTGACTAACTTTAATAATCCATCATGAGTGTTTCATCCGTGGCCCTCTTTTCATCAATTTTCTTTCTGCAAAAAAGTTCAATAGGAAAAACAAACAAATAAATGCATTTTTTTCTCACTCTTAATTCTAACTTAAATTCAATAACCTCAGGCATGACTCAGTGTATAGCACAATTGCCATTCTGACGGAACCAGCAGAATTCAAGTACTCACCTAGCAGAGCAAGGTATTTTATTCTTATGGCTGTCTGCTTAAAAGAAAGCACCCTGGGTATACTTAGTTCAAAATTGAACCTCTCAGCATCTTCAGAATGTTTGGCAGAACTGTAAGCACACATCGAACAAATCAGTAATTATTACAGATGGTGATGCCCTTTAAGACCAGGACATTTTAGCTTTCCCTTGATTCAAAGGGGCAAATGCATATGAACCGCTACTGTGGTGTACCTTTAATTTCTTTTTGCCATGGCTTCTTGTGAAAAGATGGCAATTCCATATGATTTTCCCTTGGGTTCTAGCCATTTTTGTTGTACCTTTTAGCAAATCATAGCAAATAACATTTGCAACTGAATACCATCTTATATTCATCCATTTCTCCTAATGGTGTTCACTGTAGGCCACCATAGTCCTTATATTTGTGTGACAAACACTGATTTTTTTTCCCATGGTACAGCTGGCAGCTTTCCATGTAACTCAGTTCTTACATGATGTAGCCTAGTGCGGGGATTCCAAAAGCCTGGCTGCTTCCAGATTCTTAGCTACCAGCTGAGAATTCTTTCAATCTGCTTCTTTATTTGGTTTTAAGTTTTCATTTGCCACCTGTAGCTCACAGTTCAGGGACCTGACCATGTTTTGCATATGTTCTAATTTATATGTGATAATTTGGGGAATACCAACCTAAGTTGTAGACTTAATAATACTTACCTTCCATTTATATGGTACTTACTCATAAACTTCCGTTTTCCTGAAAGAGAAAAAAATGAATGTGTATCAATTGCCTGCTAGATGTAATATACGTCGTATTATTTTCACCACACACACACACACACACACACACACACACACACACACACACACACACACGATGTCTTTCCTAGTTTACTTATAAGGAAACTAAGGCTTAAAGTAGTAGATACCTACCAAGGTCGCCCGAGCTGTTCAGTGGTACAGCTGGATGCGAGACATATCAGTTTAACCACAAATAGGCTCCCTGATCACTTTCCCTGCCACTGCTGGTGACAGCCTTTTCACAGGGTTGTTGAGACGATAAGTTAAATTGTATTCATGGAAGTGTTTATAAAGTACTACCAAGTACTATTTAAGATTTACATATATATGTATATATGCACACGTGTGTGTGTGTGTGTGTGTGTATACAATATATAAAATTGGTAGAGAAAACATTACAAAATTAACCTTTCAAATCTTTAAACAATGTGCTCATTTTCCATAAACTAAATATACAAGCAACTGGTTAGTCCCTAAAAATAGATGTCAGGTGACAAGAGACTGGCTGAGCAGGAATAGGAGTATCTTCAGAACAGAAGCCAGAGAAGATTTTTGCTTCCCCAACACATTTCTGCTCTGTTCACTCATTCCAGGACCTTCTTACTTCTCTGTAAAATTCTGGCCCAAAGCAGCTCCATTAGTCACAAGTTTCCATTAACCTGGGTAGCTTGTGCCAGACCCACAGCAGAGTCATTTCAGGTTATTCTCTTCTAGCATAGGATTTCAGTATGTCCCCGTCCACTCACTCAAATCTATCAAGGAGTCAATACTTGTGAAAAGGAAGCATTCAGAAATTCTTCTTTACAGCAGTCAGAGAACAATGAGACCCTGGAGCCTGTTCCCAGAATTGGGGTGGTAGGAACACTATCCTATTGACTACGCCTCGTAGATAAGCAGTTGACAAGATGCAGGAAGCTTCATTTGAGGACAGAATTTAGGGGGAGCTTTTGAGTTTACTGGCTTAATTGCATAACATAGCATTTATAACACAGATTATCATTCTATAGTTATTGCCTTTTAATTTTTATCCCTAAAACAAACAACAAAAGGATATTATTTTATAAATATAATTTCTGTTGAGTTTTTTGTTTGTTTTTATTTGGTTTGGTTTGGTATTGGGGATTGAACCCAGGGGTATTCTACCTCCAAGCTATACCCATAGCCCCATTTTATTTTTGTTTTGAAACAGGGTCTCACTAAGTTACTGAGGGTCTTTGTGAGTTGCTTGAGACTGGCCTTGAACCTGCAATCCTCCTATCTCAGCCTCCGAAGTACTGGGATTACAGGTGTGTGCCACCACGCCTGGCTAATAAATATAATTTGTAAACTAGATTGATAACTAAAACAATCTCTTAAGTTAGTTTTCTCTCTGAATTAGTTTAAGCATATTTGTAATTAAGACTTAGCTAAAATAGAAATCTTTTGTTTATTGGCTGAAATACACAAAAGTATGCAATAATAAAGGATGACAAAGAGACCACTCCCACCCAATTCAAGCTTACACCTAAATGGCATCTTGTTTTGACAATAAATTAAGAAAAGCTGAGAGAGAAGTAGTGGTATATTTGTGAATTTTTAGTATAAGTGATAAACAACACACTTTAATATGTAGAGATCCAATGTCAAAAGGTCATACATCCATACTTTTGAAAGTCTGATTGACAACACATAACTGAATACAGGATGGGCAGTCTCTAATTATAAGCAGAAAACTAGAAATTCTTTGTAGGTACATAATTTAGTTTTGATTCTAAACTCAGCATGTGGAATGAAAATTCCTTAACAAGGTACAATACTGGAAACCATTATATCATTTAATATGAAATGCAATAGTTAATGTTTCCTCTAGTATTAAAAGATCATGGTTTCATTGCTTTATAAAAATACATGTTTATAAACAAATGTGGCAAAATGTTAAGATTTTGTGAATATAGGCAAAAGGTATATATATAGCCATTATACTTCCTGTAATGTTTCTGAGAGTTTCCAATTTTTCAAGAAAAAATATGTATCTTTTAAACACTAATAAACAGTAGGCCTGCGCTCACTGTGGTGAGTTTACAAAATGAAAAATGGAACCTGGTAAGAGAAGTAGATTCACATTTTTCACTTTTTTCTTCAGTGTATTTTCATTGATAGGAGAGGGCGGAATGGTCCTCAGGGCTGAAAGCCTAGTGCTTTTTCTAGTATTACTGCAAGCCAGACAGGAAGGTTATGAAAGTAATGTTTCTGGATTAGTCTTTTCTAAGTCATAAGAAACTGGTTTCAGCTAGGATAACAATGGAAAGGAGAGGTGTAGGACCAAACTCTTAAGATGGTAAAAGATTTTTGCTCTAGTAGAAAGATATAGATAAGCCGGACATGGTGATATACACTTGTAATCCCAGTACTTGAGAGGCTTGAGACAGGAGGATCATAGGTTCGTGGCCAGCCTCAGCAACTTAGTGAGGCTCTCAGCAACTTAATGAGACCCTGCTTCCAAAATAAAATAGGGCTGGGGGTGTAGCTCAGAGGTAGAATGTCCCTGGGTTCCATAAGAAAGGAAGGGAAAAAGGGAGAGAGGGAGGGAAGGAATTGTAATGGAACTTGATTGAATTTAGAAAGATAATGTACAAAATCTCAAAATTCAGAAAGCAATTAAAGGGATAGGAGGCCTCTTTTGGGGGTGATCAAAATATCCTCTCTCGATGGTAGTGGTAGTTACATGATTTATCCATTTAACAAAACTCATAAACTATACGCTTAGGAAATGATGGATGTTATTTTATGTGACACCTTAATAAAGGTGATTATAAAAACAAATCCTAAGTAATTAAAAATTAATAAATGCTAAGTGAACCACAACCTCACCATTGTTTGGTGGACATTCAAAAGAAATTACCTCATTATTAATTTTACACAAAAGAAGAATATAATGTTACTTCAGTGTATTTAGAAAGGATATTTTAGTGCCTGCTAATACTTGAAGTATTAGAGTTCAGTACGAGCATGCTGGTATGGAGTGAGAAGGTAAAAGAAATGTATCTGGCAGTCCTTTGACCGTCATGACAATTAAATCATAACACTGTTTTTCCTCCTCCTTTAGCCCTGGAATGAGACCAGATGTAAGCTCTCCTCCATCTACTTCCTCAACAGCAACGGGACCACCTCCCAAACTTTGCCTGGTGTGCTCTGATGAAGCTTCAGGATGCCATTATGGGGTCTTGACCTGTGGAAGCTGTAAAGTATTCTTCAAAAGAGCAGTGGAAGGTAGTGTGTGTTTTGAAGAGTTTATTTTACCTCTATTTTATTCTTCTTTCTTACAGAGGATTTTGAAATTTCCATTACATTCAAAGCCCACTAAGGCTACACATTAGTAAAGAGGTAAAGGAAGGTGGTTCCCAGGTCCTCCAATAGGAAGGAGATTTTTTTTTTTTTTTTTGCGGTACCGGGGATTGAACGCAGGGGCGCTACGCCCCCGGCCCTATTTTTTATACTTTATTTTGAAACTGGGTCTCACGAAGTTGCAGAGGGCCTCACTAGGTAGAGAGAGAGAGAGACAGAGAGAGAGAGCGAGAGAGCTGAGGCTGGCCGCGAACCCAGATCCTCCGGTCTCCGCCTCCCAAAGTACTGGGATTACAAGCGTGCACCACCATGCCTGGCTAGGAGATATTTTTTAAAACAACATAGCAGAACTAAAATTTTAAAAAAGTATAAACTGATAGGAGGGAGTTTGGTCAGAGAGCTGAAGGTAACACTGTAAGAAGGTGCTATCATGTGCAATGATGGTGTTAACTTTGGGCAGAAGCATAATGCTTATCGTATTACAATCGTGGGCTTTCACTCCCCAAAGGCTAGTTTGTTTCAAAGTCACCAACTATACCAGTCTAGCAAAAATGAGTAACAGTGGGAATATGAGAAGGAAAAAAATACTCATTTCTTTCTTTCTTTTTTTCCCTCTCTTCTATTAAGCAAAGAAACCACGCTAAGTGGTATAAATACTATTAAGAGCTGATCAATACCCTCTGGAGGTCACAGTCTGCTGAAGTGAAAGATGGGTTAACAGTTACAAGTAGAGAGAGTATAGTACAGAGGAGTGAGTGATGAACTCTGAGGAAGCCAGGAAAAAAATATTTTACAGAAGGTTATTTCACTATATAAGTTGTATTAATATAAACCTTATACTTGCTGTGGGTTTACACTGCTGACAGGGGCAATAGCCCTATCTCCCTAAAGAAGCAGAAATTATTTCATAGCAAATTATCATTAGAAGATGACTCTAACATCTTACTAGTGAATGCTCTTGGAAAAGATAGTCATGCAGTTTAGTTATTTGTAAAACAGGTTGAAGGCTATGTGGCCTGAATGGATTACCTAAAGTTCTGATTATATTAATTTTTAAAGAAATATAGTTATTTACTCACTATGCGAGGATGATTATTATTTGGCTAGAGTTGTGTTTGCATAGCCTTGAGAGTTAGAGGAGTCATTTTGTTTGGATTACTTTTAAATACATCAGCAAACTATAAATTATTCACATTACCCCATCTAGACTAAAAGAATGCAAACTTTGGCGAGTATAGTACCTCCCACCTAGAAGAGTCGTGAGTAAAGCCCACCCCTGCTTAATGCAGTGCCCCTAACAAAGTGAATGACATTGAACATGTACCCCAAAAAAAGAAGCCTTCTGTTGTCCTCACTTTATTCATCACTTAAAGTGCTTGAGTATTTCCATGATATAACGTCAGTCATGATAGTAATATAATATTGCATATTAGTAAAATAGACAAGTTGACTTTTGAAAGTAGAATTCAGAATGAGGCAATGGCGCCTTAGAAAATTTTGAGCATTTAGAAAACCATTTTTTCACTTACTCTTCCTTAAAACAGAGCTACAAGTTCAAATACCTACAGTGTGTCACTCTGGCCAAATACACTTGGGGGAAGGAGGGCAGAAATGATATTTGAGAGTGCAAACATGCCTACCTATACGCATGTAAATGCGATTAAGCCCGAAAACAAAGCTAACCCTGCACTATGGCAGGCCCAAGCCCTCTGCTTATTCCCTGCTTTAAAGTTAATTTTATTGAATATTTAAGTATTTTGGAATAGTGTGGTGGTTAGTTACATGGCTAAGAAAAGGTTTAAATGAGGAATATGTTAAGTCACTTTGCTGTTTCCTTTATCTGGATTTTAATGTTCTCAACAGCCTTTCCACCTCTACAATTGTGCAGTCCTTTTGATACTCTTAATTCTTTTTCCTATGTAGACATGATTAAAATACGCTTTAAAGCTGAGATACATTTTGGTGCACTTTCTTCTTTTGTTTTATTTTATTTTTTGGTACTGAGGATTGAACCCAGGGGCATTCTACCTCCAACCTACACCACCAGCTGATTTTATTTTTTATCTTGAATCAAGGTCCTGCTAAATTTCTGAGTCTGGCCCTGAACCTGCGATCATCCTGTCTCAGCATCCCAAGTACTGGGATTGATTACAGGCATGTACCACCACACCTGGCTGGAGCACTTTCTTAAACAATTATAAAGATATAGCTTTGTGTGATTTGCATCATACACTTAGCATCATACACTTAGCACCCATTTTTAACAGCTGCTAGAAATTACAGGTTACTTCCTAAAGTTGGTATAGTATAATAAATACCCATTTTACTATTAGGAAATCTGGAGAGGTTTAATGCATTTATTGTCCATGCAACCCAGATCAGAGATAGATTATTTTGTGTTTTTGTTGTTGTTCATTATTCTGGGAGTTGCTTTTTTGTATACAGGAAAAGAACTGTAAATAGCTCCATTCTTTCTAGTGTAGTAGATTAAAGATCATTCTCCCCTCCAGTCCCTTTTTCTTATATTCCTATTTCCCAGAAATCTTTCAATGGATGGTTCTGTGAGTTCTTAGATCTTCTTAGATCTGAACCTGACAGACTAAGAAATTGAGTGTAAGTGGCAAAGCTGGGATTAAACAGAGCATCTGCAAACAAGGTCTTAACCTCAATGCTACACTGGCCCACCAAGAAGTGTGAGATAAACTTTTGTCATCTGGCATTTATAATCTAGTGAGATAAAAGCAATTACAAATTAATTAACTAATGGCTAGCATGTATTGAGTGCTCACAGTGTGCTAGGCTCTATTATAAGAACCATCTACATAATTACCTCTAACTCTTATAGAAGCCTAGCAGAGTAGGTTCTGATTTTTCCAACTTTATCAATGGGGAAACAGAAATTCTGAAAATTTAGTAAATGCTATTTTGATCCCATAGCTAAGAAACAGAACTGGGATTAAAGATAAGCAGCTTCCTGGCACCTCACCTGTACACGGTTCACTATACCACGCTGCTACTGAGAACAGATAAAGAAAGAAGCCCAAACTGGCAGGCAAAGTTTACATGTAATCCTCAGATACTTCAAATAGGGTAAACGACCTTCATGTTCCACCTGCCCTTTGCTGTGTTGCCTATTTCCTATACCGTTTTAATGATCTTGCTCATGTCCATGTATCACTGCTCTATTCAGTACTTAATATTTTTCTTGAGTTACGTTTTCTTAAAGCTTAAATTCATTTGAAAAAAGTAACAAACTTTACCATTTCTACTGTATGAATACTCTATTGCTCATAAAAAAAACTACCCCTAGAATCAATAGCTTAAACAGCAAGCACTTCCTGTGTTGTACAGCTTCTGGGGGTGGAAGCATAGCTGCTGGTTGCAGGACTCTGAGAAAGCTATGTTCAGGCTGTTAGTGGGGGCTTCCGCCGTCTGAAGGCTTGGCTGAGGCTGGGATCCACTTCCAAGCTCATTCACGTGGCTTTTGGCAGGAAGCTGGAACCCCTGGCTATGCCGGCCTCTTTTAGGGCTATTCTCAACACAGCTACTGGCTACCCCAAGAACAGATGATCCAAGAGAGTACGTGACTGATGTAGATCCATAATGTAAGTTTTAACCTAATTTCAAATGTGACGTATCATCGCTTCTGACATATTTTTTTGGTCACAGAGGCCAAACCTGGTATATGGGAAGAGCCTACACAAGAGTGTGAATACCAGGGCCATCCTGGAAGCTGGCTATCACACCTACCATAAGTGGAAAACCAGAAAATCTTGCCAAAATAGATTTTAACTGTAAAAAATAAGTACCAAATAAGTACCACATGAACAACAATGTTAAGAAGTTTCGGCTGCCCCAAAGGTTCTTTACTTGACATCTATTAGGGAATTTACCAAGTAGTAGAAAACAGAGGAACTCCAAAATAAGATCACTCATTAACTTAAAAGGATTGACAGGAAATGACTGTTAGTAGTACATGTTCATGCCTAGTGAAACAGTGAATACTAGTTAAAACTCTTTGATTTATACATAAGGAAGAGACAGACCAATTTTTTTTTTTTTTGCGGTACCGGGGATTGAACCCAGGGGCGTTCTACCTCCGCGCTACACCCCCAGCCCTATTTTTTATACTTTATTTTGAAACCGGGTCTCATGAAGTTGCAGAGGGCCTCACTAAGGAGAGAGAGAGAGAGAGAGACAGCGAGCGTGCGCTGAGGCTGGCCGCGAACCCAGATCCTCCAGTCTCCGCCTCCCAAAGTACTGGGATTACATGCGTGCACCACCACGCCTGGTGACACACCAATTTTATACTAATAACCAGATAGGAAATTTTAACTTAGGAAGGTACAGTGTCCCTGACCCTGTAGCTAAGAGTCTTGATTGTGCTCAAAACATACCTAGGATAAATAAATCAATATTAGCAGCCAGCTGTAGTCGTGTATGCCTATAATACCAGCTACTTGGGAGGCTGAAGCAGGAGGATCACAAATTGAAGGCCAACCTGGGCAACACAGTGAGACCTTGCCTCGGAAATAAAAAGGGATAGGAGTGTGGTTCAGTGATAGACTGCTTGCCTAGCATGTGCAAAGCCCTGGGTTCAACACCCAATACCATAAAAAAAGAAAAAAAGAAATAAATATTAGCATAATATACACATTCTGATATATCAGTGGGAATAAAGCATTGGAATTTCTTGTTTTTACCAGTGGGTAGTTTTTTTTCCCTACTATTTCTTCAATTAACTTTAGGGCAATGATTTAAGGATATTTTTATGGCATTTTTATGACTTTTCTATAAGTGCTTCAACTATGGATGCATCTATTGTTCCTACTTTTGCTTTACAGAGAGTAGAATTGTTGAGTTAGGGCTTCTATTTTGTGCCAAGTGAAGAAGCCAGGGAACTTAGAGGATACAGAAGGGAACTGAGAAGCTGGTCCTGACACGTGGCACTGCAGAGCAGCTCTGGAATACAGCTGAGTTGAGTCTGTTAGTCAGCTCCGCAGCCTGTTCTTACCAGCCATTGAACCTGATGTAGTTAAAGAACAGTGTGCAATATCATGTTACAGAAGAGTAATTGTCATGTTGCTTTGTTTTATTTTGTTTAAGTCCAAGTCAAGTCTTGGGTTGTCCTAGGCATGAAGGATCTTTTCCTGGAAACCAGGACTTAGGTATATTCAACCTAGTGAATTGATAGCATTATGATAACAGTCTTGTGAAGACTATACCCTCTAGTGTAAGGTGCTTACACTATTGGAAGGTACTAGATGATTTAAGATAATCTTAAATAACTGGGTGTGGTGGCACAGGCCTATAACCCCCAATACTTGGGAGGCTGAGATAAGAGGATCACAGGTTCCAGGACAGCCTCAGCAACCTAGTGAGACCCTGTTTGAAAACAAAAAATAGTTCTGGGGATGTAACTCAGAGGTAGAATACCCCTGGGTTTAATCCCCAGTAAAAACACACACACACACACACACACACACACACACAGTTATCTGGTGCTATCTGTGTAAACATGCTGGTCTTCTATAAGATACCTTCTAGTTTTACCAGGCCAGCAGATCTTCCCTTAGTTTTATTAAATATTCAATAACCAGATTAAAAGAAGACTATAAGAATGTGCATTTGAGGTGAAAGGAAAGATTTTTAGTCTTTTCCTTTTAAATTTTCCTTGAAAATTTTTGACAGGAGAGAACTGCAATTCTTCCTAACACATTATTCAACACTGGATGCCTGAAGATTTAGATGGTAGCATTCTTTTTTTTTTTTTTTTTTTTTTTTTTTGCGGTATTGGGGATTAAACCCAGGGCATTCTACCTCTGGCTACACCCCAGCCCTATTTTATTATTTTCTTTTTATTTTGAAACAGGGTCTCACTAAGTTGCAGAGGGCCTCACTAAGTAGCTGAGTCTGGCTGCAAACCTGTGATCCTCCTGTCTCAGCCTCCCAAGTACTGGGATTACAAGTGTGCGCCACCACGCCCAGCTAGATGGTAACATTCTTAAATTAATATGTGAGGTCAGCTGTGCGTGGTGGTGCAATTCTGTAATCCCACTACTTGGAAGTCTGAGACAGGCAGATTGCAGGTTCAAGGACAGCCTCAGCAACTTAGCAAGGCTCTCAACATCTCAGCATCTTAGCAAGACTCTGTTTCCAAATAAAAAAATAGGGCTAGGAGTATAGCTCAGAGGTAGAATTCCCTTAAATTCAATTCCCAGCACTACACCAAAAAAAAAAATTAATAATAATAATATTAAGTCAAAGGTGAATTCAAACATCCTTATATTCTAAAAGTATATGATGTAATGATTGCTATAAGATCTGTTTATGACAGTTTAGTTTACCAAGTCTGTTATTCACCTAACCAGTTGCTGGCAACTCTAACATTCAAGATTAAATATAGTTGTTAACCTCTATCATGTCAGTTTAAAATTGGGAAGGGGCATATTTTATTTGCATATGGTGGTGTAATGTTGAATTAAAGTAATTTTTCCTTTAGAACTCCTACAGTATTTTTAAACCAGTTTCCTCTTTCTTTAGTCTCTTTAGCATTGGGCTAGAAATCATAAGAAAACAGCAATTATAGATACATAATCTACTTTTTAAAATGTACTTACAGCCGGGCGTAGTAGCATACGCTTGTAATCCCAGTACTTGGGAGGCTGAGACAGGAGGATCCGGGTTCGCAGCCAGCTTCAGCTACTTAGTGAGGCCCTCCGCAACCTAGTGAGACCCTGTTTCAAAATAAAAAAAAAAATAGGGCTAGGGGTGTAGCCTGGAGGTATAATGCCCCCTAGGTTCAATCCCTGGTACCACAAAAAAATAAAAAATAAAAAAATAAAATGTACTTAACCTTTGGTAAGCAATGACTAGACATGGGCATGATGGAAGTTTGTGAGGTACCATTCTGTTTTTTTTTTTAATCTGAGAGCTAATTACATGGAGTTGCTCAGTTTGTGAAGAATTTAGTAAGTGGTACACTTAAGATCTGTGTACTTTATACATGTATACTATAGTAAGGTTTTGTTTTAATAAACTGTTTTCAATTTGATGAACAGAATAAGACTTTTTTATTATTGTTGATCTCTCAACTTTGTAATTCATGTCAATGTAGGCAAGTATACTGTACCCTTCCTTAATCAGGGTCTCTGGGTTTTGGCCATGTTCTACCCAAAACAAAAACAGAAAGAGGCTCTCCATAAAAAATGTCCTTTAAGACCTATGAAATTTTAACAGTGCCTTTTATTTCATATAGGACAGCACAATTATCTTTGTGCTGGAAGAAATGATTGTATCATTGATAAAATTCGTAGAAAAAACTGCCCAGCATGCCGCTATCGAAAATGTCTTCAAGCTGGAATGAACCTGGAAGGTAATGTAAATTCCTGAAAGGCAATGTTCATCTCTGTATTATATAAAAATTGATCATTTTACTTTTAATATATAAGTAAACAAATGTAGTAATTTAGTATATGTGCTTGATTAGCATTTTATATTATTGCCCAATAAAAATAGGATGTATTTCATGAATATCATATTCTCTTTAAGTTTCTTCACCAGCTTTTGTTACATACACTGATTTCAGTTCAGTCAGACTATATACTAAGAAAGGAAATTATTAAACTTACATAATTTGAAGCAACTTTACTTTTATATTTCTTACTCCTTTTTTAAACCTCAAAAGTGTTCCCTAGGGTTAAAAATGTTTCTATATCAGATATATTTACATTGTCACTTTTTCTTTTACCTTTAAAAACATCTTTTACTTGGAACTATATCTCTGTGGGGGGGAGGGGGGACTCAAGGAGGCATTGATGAGATTTGTTTTCCAAGTAAAGAAACCTGAAACTAAGCTGGGTGTGGTGGCACATGATTGTAATCCCAGTACTTAGGAGGCTGAGACCCTGTCTCAAAATAAAGTATAAAATAGGGCTGGGGGTGTAGCTCGGAGGTAGAATGCCCCTGGGTTCAATCCCCGGTGCCACACACACAAAAAAAGAAACCTGAAACTCTAAATTAGAGTTTCATATCCTGTTTGTATAACAAGTTGTATAGTTAACATCTAATCATTAAAAAACTTTCCTCTGAAAAAAGTTTAGAATTTTGCTATAGTTGAAATGGCTAGTTCTATAAATGTGGTGATCTAATAACAGATGTGTTGTTTAGTATTTGTTGTGATAGCAGCACTTTCATTCAGCAAGTATTCACCAACAAATTAGTCACTAGACAAAAAATGAATAAAATTTAGTGCCTATATTCAAGGAGTTTACTGTCTATTTAAGTTGCAAAGTCAATCACAAAATAAATAGCATGGTACATCACAAAAGGAACAATGCTACAGGAGCAAAGGGAGTAAAGGTCACCTAACTCTGTCCTTGAAAAGGTCCTGAAAGAAATAACATTGACTTTTTAAATTTTAATTTTAGTATTCACTTACTTACTTCTGGTACTGGGGATTGAATCCAGGGGCCTCAAAGCTACACCCCCAACCCCTTTTTTATTTTTATTTATTTTGAAACAGAGTCTCACTAAGTTGCTGAGGCTGCCCTTAAACCTGTACTCCTGCTGTCTCAGCCTCCCAAGTACTGGGTTTCCAGGTGTACACCACTGTGCACTGCTGAATTTTAAAACTAGAAGCTGAGTAGGAATTGGATTAAAAATAAGGACAGAGACATGATCAGATTTGTGTTTTAGGAAGACTAATTTTGTTACTATGGCTTTGTAGTAGAGTTTGAAGTCAGGTATTGTGATGTCTCCTGCATGGTTCTTGTTGCTGAGAACTACTTTGGCTATTCTGGGTTTTTTGTTGTTCCAAATGAATTTAAAGACTGATTTTTCTATGTCTGTGAAGAATGACCTTGGTAATTTAATGGGTATTGCATTGACTCTGTAGATCACTTTTGGAAGAATGGCCATTTTGATGATATTTATTCTGCCTATCCAAGAGCATGGGAGAGCTTTTCATCTTCTAAGATCTTCTTCCATTTCTTTTTTCAATGTCTTGTAATTTTCCTTGTAGAGTTCTTTTGCCTCCTTGGTTAGGTTTATTCCTAAGTATTTTATTGTTTTGGGGGATATCATGAGTGTAAATATTTTCTGGATTTCTTTTTCAGTGGATTTATGATTGGCATGCAGAAAAGCTTCTGATTTTATAAGATTGATTTTGTATCCAGATACTTTGCTGAATTTGTTGATCAGTTCTATAATAAGCTTTCTGGTTGAGTTTGTTGGGTCTTCTAAGTATAATATCATGTCATCTGCAAATAGAGATAGTTTCAGTTCTTTTTTTCCTATTTGCACTCCTTTGATTTCCTTCTCTTGCCTTGTTGCTCTGGCTAGAGTCCCAAGTACTATACTGAAAAGGAGTGGTGATAGTGGACATCCTTGTCTTTTCCCATTTTTAAGGGGAACTCTTGTAGTTTTTCTCCATTCAATATGATGTTGACTGTGGGCCTGTTGTATATTGCCTTTATGATATTGAGGTATGTTCCTTCTATTCCAATTCTCTGCACTGTTTTTAGCATGAATGGGTGTTGGATTTTGTTGAATGTTTGTTCAGCATCTATTGAAATATCATGTGATTTTTTTTGTCTCTGGTTCTGTTTATGTGGTGAATTACATGGATTGTTTATGTTGAACCAGCCTTGCATCCCTGGGATGAACCCGACTTGGTCATGCTGTATAATTTCTACTTCATGGAACAGATTAAGGAGTATTGGGATTAGCTCTTCTATAAAGGTTTTATAAAATTCACCTGGAAAAACATCTGGTTCTGGGCTTTTCTTTGATGGCAGGCCCTTTATTGCTGCTTTAATCTCTTTGATTGCTATTGGTCGATTTGAATTTTCTGTATCTTCTTGATTCAATTTAGGAAGATTGTACGTGTCTAGAAATTTGTCAATTTCTTCTAGGTTTTCCATTTTGTTGAAGTATAGTTTTTCAAAGTATTTTCTGATAATCCTCTGGATTTCCATGCTGTTGCAGTAATATCACCTTTTTCATCTCTTAGTTTAAGTAATTTGGGTTGATTCTTTGGGTTAGGTTGGCTAGTGGTTTATGTTGTTTGTTTGTTTGTTTGTTTGTTTGTTTGTTTGTTTTTGAGAAGCCAGCTTTTGGGTTTGTTGCTTTTTTGTAATGTTTTTTATTCTCTACTTCACTGATTTCTGCTCTAATTTTAATAATATTCTATCTTTTACTGACTTTGGGGTTAGACTTCATGTTTTTCAAGGGTTTTGAAGTGTGTCATTAGGTTATTTATTTGGTGATTTTCTGTTCTTCTCATGTGAACACTCAATACTATGAATTTTCCTCTTAATACTGCCTTCAGAGTGTATTGAGTGACCAATTAAATGACTATAGCAGTAATCCAGTTAAGAAGGAGATGATAATATTAAGGAGGATGGAATACATGTGGTTCTCTTGATAGGAGAGACAGTTGGTGCTATCTAGCACACACTAATTCCCCAAACAACACACACAACCTTAACCATGACCAAGCTGCTTCACTTTGACCACAGAATGCTAGTAAGTTAAATATCGCTTGAATACAATGATAGCTACCCTCTCTCTTGCAAGTGTTACAGAAGCTACAGAGATTAACTGAACACTCCTGCAGAAGCTCACTTTCAGTGCCATTCTTTTTGTTACAAAAACAACATAGTTACTCTTCACTTTCTTACATACTAAGTCTCTGGTCAGATTTTTTTTATTGGTACTGAGGTTGAATCTGGGGCATTCTACCTGTGAGCTACACCCTCAGTCCTTTTTATTTTTTCTGTTTTGATACAGGGTCTCACTAGGTTGCTTAGAGTCTTGCTATGTTGCTAAGGCTGTCGATCCTCCTGTCTCAGCCTCCCAACTACTGGGATTACAGGTGTGTACCACCATGCCCAGCTCTCTGGTCCGATTTTTACCCAGTTTTAGCTTGCTGTTCTCTAATCACCTAAATATGTAATATGCTTTGACTTAGCACTTCAGTTTTTAGCAATTGATTGATATAATCAAGCCCCAATTATACTACTTTTCTCTATCCTTCATGTTTTTGTTTGTTATTCTATATTTAGAAATAAGTTTTAAGTAAAACTTAAAGGATAAACCTAAATAAAATTCCATCATATCACTAACATAGTATGGCTGCTTACCTCGTTACATTTCCAAGTGCTTTCCTGAATGCTTGTCCAGTTTAAGATCTCTGGAGTTTTAACCATATAATGTTTCCCTTGGGTAAGTCCTCCTTTATCCAGATTGTAAGAAAATTCTTTAGTAAAAAAACTGTAATGATTCTCAAAGAGTAGGTGACCACATTTTTTCTAATTCTCCTCCCTCTTAAAAACAGATGAGTAACAATGGCTGTGTCTTTTGCCCTTACCTCACTAGACATCACCCAAGACAGTGATTGGCATCTAAATACCATCACTGCCATTTCCACATGAGTCTTTTGTTGAAAGTCTGTCAGAATTTCTTATAAAACTTAAGCATATAATTTAATCTGACCTGTAATTTATCAGAGTACTGTATTACCAATTGAATGCTTTTATAAATGGTGAATATTAAGGTATCAAAATGAAGGAAAATTAGCATTTGTCAAGAGTTACTACATGCCAGTCTTTCATATATTTTCTTCTATTCAAGAAGTTATTTTGGACCCTTGTATTATTATTAAAAACACCTTAAAGTAGGTCTAAGATTAACTTTAGATCCACTTTTATATACTACATGGTAGACAAAGCTCTAGTTTGCTATTTTATTATACACTAGATGTCAGGTGGCACATATGTGGTTGGTAATCTGATTCTATTTGTAGACAAACTGAAAGAAAAGCTTTAAAATATGTTAATAGTGTTTGTATATGTGTTGTTTTAGTATGAAAGCCTCATTTTTGTTTTGAATTAAACCCAGTACATAAAACTTTTATTTGAGGTAGGTGTAGGTGTGTGTACATACAAACACACACACACACACACACACACACACACATGCGTCAAAAATGTTTAGCCAGGCGTGGTGGCTGGCGCACACTTGTAATCCCAGTACTTGGGGGGCTGAGACAGGAGGATCACAGGTTCAAGACGAGCCTCAGCTACTTAGTGAGGTCCTCTGCAACTTAGTGAGACCCTGGGGGTATAGTTTGGAGGTAGAATGCCCCTGGGTTCAATCCCCTGTATCTCAAAAAAAAAAAGTTTGGCAGATTATAATACTTAAGAACAAAATAGATTAGTCATGTATTTCACACTTTAGAGTAACTTTGTAAAAATCAGCTCTCTGAGAGACCAATTCTCTCCATAAATGTAACTTAGTGCTAATGCAAGTGGTGTATTTTGATACTGTTGCCCCATACCAAGTAAATTTCAAGATTTATTTTAAGGGAGCTTCAAGTTCCTGGTATTTAAATACAGATAAGTTTTTAAACCGTGACCCTAAATGTTTCACATACGTTTCATTTAAGATATATTGTGCTCATTACAATGTATAGCTTTATTCTTGGTATAAACGTCAAGTGGGACTTACAGGTAAGTAGGTTTATGGCATTATCAGATTTCTTAAGTTTAGATTTCTTTACCTCACAGACTCAGGAATACTATAGAGATTATATCTTGGCTGCTACTCTACTGTTTGCTTCAATGAGACAGGAACTTTAAAATTTTACTAACTAAATTACTTAAAAAATAGTGATTGCTTAACTAAATTATTCAATTAAATCCTTGCTGAAGATATTTTGAAAATGTATTATTATTATTATTATTATTATTATTATTATTGCAGTACTGGGGATTGAACTCAGGGGCATTCTACCTCCGGGGTACACCCCTAGCCCTATTTTTTATTCTTTATTTTGAAGCAGGGTCTAAGTTGCGGAGGGCCTCACTAAGTAGCTGAGGCTGGCCGCAAACCCGGATCCTCCAGTCTCAGCCTCCCAAGTACTGGTATTACAAGCGTGCGCCACCACACCCGGCTTATTATTATATCTTGCTTTAGTAATACAACACAGTTGGGTTCCCTAGAACTTTTTAAGCTTTATTCAAAAGTAGGACTTCTCACTTAGGACTATAGATAAATAGAAATGTATTACATACTGAGTCATAGAAAATGATTTTTAAAAACCCCCCAGCTTGTCATCATCCTTTCTTTGTTCTGATGTAGAGTGCAGAAACATTCATCCTTAGACCGTCTGAAGTTATGGTTGACATTTTTACAGTACTGTTTCAGTGTATTGATTTGGGATGTCCATATTCTCTCTTATGTTGTCAACAAATTACATTCAATGGTTTTGAATATGGATTTTTTTTTTGGTACTAGGGATTGAACCCAGGGGCATTCTACCTTCGAGCTACACCCCTAGCTCTGTTTTTTATTCCTCATTTTGAAACAGTGTCTCACTAAGTTGTGGAGGGCCTCACTAAAGTAGCTGAGGCTGGTTGCGAACCTGTGATCCTCCTGTCTCAGCCTCCCAAGTACTGGGATTACAAGCATGTGCCACCACGCCCGGCTTGAATATGGATTTCTGTGAGATAGTTTTGATTGTCTAATTAAGTATAGGAATGCTTCCTTTTTAAAGTCGTATCACTTCTCTATAGAGTTGTAAGCTCTGAATCTAAAGAATTCTAAAAACATATTCTACAAGTTGAGGTGATAGGTCTCATATGAGGTAATAATGATAGTCTCATATGTGTGCTACAAACTGTCCTAAACATTTTACATATTTTAACTGATTTAATTCTCACAACAACCCTGTGAGGTAGGGACTAATATTAACCTCATTTTACAGGAGAGGTAACTAAGGCCTAGGGAGTTACTTGTAGATAATACCCAACTACAAAATGACAGAACCAGGACTTAAGTCCAACATGCTGGTTTCAGATTTGTGCTTTTTACTACTATACCATACAATGCCTCCAAGATAGCACAGCAAACAAAATTATAATAGTTCCATCATATGATCCTGTTGTTCCGTTTTGATAAATAAAAATTCTTAAATCTCTCAGTGGTCACAGTATACTCTTCAATGTAAATGACAAGCTCTTTTTCGCTTTCTAACATTGGACATTGAGATACAGTTCCTACCACAGTATCTTGTCTTCCACAAACTGTATTTTGTCATTTTAGGGACAGAGGATCTAACAATTATTTTAATTTGCATTTACTCTTCCCTTTGCAAAATGCTTTTCATCCCTAACAACTGAGGCAGGTACACTTCTTTTTTCATATAAATTACATTCTTTGCCCTTCCTTGGAACTCTCAGGACTATCTCTTTTATAAAATAATAATAATAATAATAATAATAATAATAATAATAATAATAATATAATGCTTATTTAGTTTACAAAATAATTAACTTTAGGAGTATACATTTACTAAAAAATCTTCAGAATCCATGCTGTTATTTGATTAGTCTGTTTCACAGAAAGTCAGAGATATAAGATAATTTTATTTACTTTATATATGAAAATGGATGCTTTTTTAAATTTATAGATTCATCAGTATAAATCTTCCTTATAAAAGGGAAACTTCCCACTGATAACTTATGTGAAGAAATGTAAAGTTATTCTTTTAATCTCCCCACATGTTTTAGTTTTAAGTAATATCTATTGGTAAAGGTAAAAAGTAGATTTTTCTATTAAAAAGACACATACTTTTTAAGCATGTAATCTACTATGTTAGAACAATACATACTTTTAAGCATGTGGTCTACTATGTCACCTTCCTATCTTGATAAGGGACTTTGTACAAGTGTATAAGTAGTGTAACTTTCTTCATTATATATATTACCATAATTTATGTTAACCATAAACTACAGTTTCTAATCTATTACAAACTTAAATTTTTCTTTCAACTGATGGTAAAAGTAACTTGCCTTATAATAACTTATGTGGGATTTTCATATTTAGAGTGAAAATGAGACCAGTTTATGGGAGAATCTACAGAAGTGATTTTTTATATTGTTTGAACAGTGTTATAAAATTTATTTTGTATAAGGTATAACTAATGAGTAAGTTACCAGTTTACTTGTAGGGAAAATTAGTATGGGAATGCAGAATTACTATGGAAATATTTTCTTCCATGTTACTTTATCATAATTACTGAAAACTATTTTTCCTCTTTCAGACTTCATAATTTCAGAAATTAAAAATACCTCTTGAATAAACCTTGCAGCCCATACCTTCCCATTACAGTTAATTTCTATTACTTTTTTCAATACCCACAGCTCGAAAAACAAAGAAAAAAATAAAAGGAATTCAGCAAGCCACTACAGGAGTCTCACAAGACACTCCTGAAAATCCTGCTAGCAAAACAGTAGTTCCTGCAACATTACCACAACTCACGCCTACCCTGGTATCTTTGTTGGAGGTCATTGAACCCGAGGTATTATATGCAGGATATGATAGCTCTGTTCCAGATTCAACTTGGAGGATCATGACCACACTCAACATGTTAGGTGGGCGCCAAGTGATTGCAGCAGTGAAATGGGCAAAGGCAATACCAGGTAAGATGCAAAGGATGGCAGAGCTAGAGTGTGTACTTTTATACAAATACATATATATAAGTACCTTTATATTTCCTTGAGCAAGAACACTCTGGTTGTATGTTATCCTGACCTCATGGCATGTCTTCTCTCTTAGTTCTGGGAACTGAGAAGCAGAAAGTCAAGTGAATATGAGCAAGTGGAGAGTCTACAATAGAACTGACACTGCTCTCTGCCTTTCAGTTCATTACCCATAACAGAGTATCTTAGGATGATAGAATGTCAGAGTTATACAACTGACTTACAATTCCTTTTACACTGATATCTACGGGAAGAAGATGTATAATATTTCTGATAATTCCATTTCTTTTCCTTCAGGTAGTTTGTAAAATTTGTAAATATCAAATATGTTGACTGTCAAAATGTACTAAAAATTATTTTTAAAATTTCCTCACTAAATGCTATACATTGAATGTAAGTTATCTAATGTTTAAGATAGTTTTAAATAAGTTTCCCCGTTGAAACTTTTTTATGGAACAGAAGCCAATATTAGTGTCAAACCTGATTTTATGGATACAGGGAACTGACAAGCCTATGGCACAGGAATAGAAAAACAATGAGTAACCTAATCTCTATCATCCCTGTCCTGTCAAGGGGGAAAGAAGTGCGACTATCAGGAGACATTTTTTTAATTTATATTCATTGAGTAATATCCGAACCAGAGCTTAAATAAGCAAAAGGTGACAAAAATGGGCCACTCTTCAGTTCTCTTATCTAGAATTCCATTAAAAAGTTCTGAGGGCAGGCGTGGTGGCGCATGCTTATAATCCCAGTACCTGGGAGGCTGAGGCCGCAGGATCCGGGTTCGTGGCCAGCCTCAGCTACTTACTGAGGCCCTCCGCAACTTAATGAGGCCTTCTGCAACTTAGTGAGACCCTGTTTCAAAAATAAGAATAAAAAATAGGGCTGAGGGTGTAGCCTGGAGGTAGAATGCCCCTGAGTTCAATCATCAGTACCGCCCAAAAAAAATGTTTTGAGGGCTCCGGGTCTTAATGTGCCAGATGACAAAAGAAAGCTGTGTTCACTTAACGTTTCATTTCTTTTATCCATTAAGCCCTCCCCCAGTTGATCTAATTGCTCAAGTTCCCAGAGACATGATCTTCTCTTTGGCAACTAGAGTGTTGCCTCATACATTTATTTCTCTTAATTCAGGATTCCGAAACTTACACCTGGATGACCAAATGACCCTCCTGCAGTACTCATGGATGTTTCTCATGGCATTTGCCCTGGGGTGGAGATCATACAGACAATCAAGTGCGAGCTTGCTGTGCTTTGCTCCTGATCTGATTATTAATGAGTAAGTCATATGGAAGTCATTTTCCCTGTATTCACTCGTAGGATATTTTCAACCAGCTGATATTTTCCTGGACTGCTAGTGTAATAATTTAGGACTGAATCATTCCTACCAGGTATCTAGGAACCAGGAAAACTTGAAACAGAGTTGTTTTATCGATGCTTGGAGCAAGGCAAGTATAATGCAGAGCAAATGAGTATTAAAAAGTGGGCATCTCTGAGGTCAGTAAAGTCTATGGCAAGTAACAAGGAATCTTATTATGATATTGTTTTAATTACACAACCCTATTCCAGAGAGGAAAAGGAGCATGAGAAAACTCATGTGGATTCACTAGGGACAATTACAGATGAGGACATCTCAGCTGAGGGGCAGGGAGGTGTGGACCCAGAGACGAGGTATTTCTTTGTAGCATACATAGCAAGGCTCACTCAATGACTGGTTTAGAAAGAGCATGAGAACAAATTACTGGGTGTTTTGTTTTGTTTTGTTTTGTTTTGTTTTTTAACTAAGGGAGGACCAGTCAAGCCTTCAGATTTTATAAATTAGCACTTTCTTACCCTCTAGGCCTGTGCCTGTACTTTGAATTACTTCAGACGTCTGTGGCCCTTTACCTCACTGCAGTTGTTTCCTTGTTAGTTTTCTACCTCCAGTGTGTCCTTCGTTGTGTTATTTTTTTTCTCAAGCACAGTTCTGATCACATCACATATCTCCCCAACATACAGATATCTTCAGTACCACCTCACTGACCACCCAGTGTACTCTACCTGGTTTTCAGGCTTTTCAGAACCTGACGTCTTTTCCATTGTTCTTCACCCACTCTTTGTTCCCACTCAGCTGATCCATTCATCAACATAACATCACCAAACATGACATTTCTGCAGTATATCCCTAGTTCTTCTCGCTTTCTATTTTGTATTACTGCTTTTGTGTCCATAGTTTATATCCTTTGTTAGAATATAAATGAGGAGTTCACACACCCTTGGTCTGAGAAGAGTAAAAACTGGAGGTTTGTGTTTGTGCATATAAAGTTAGGGGTTTCCTTAATGGAGAGTTCTAGGTGCTGTTAAGAGTTCCTCCCAAAATTAATGAATCTTAAACCACATCACAATTACAGTCCCGTTGCACTCTATGTGAGTAAATCCGCCATTAGTTTGCTTTCAGAACAGGGTGCCACATGTAATATGGACACCTGAACTGTGTCCAGAGTGGGAAGGAGTTTGAAAATTAATACTTGTTAATGAACATGGGATGTTTAGAGGAAAGGAGAGTTGAGCGCATTGAGGATAGCCTAAAGACATACTGGATGAAAATATAGCAAACATTCTAGGTTGGATATGCCAGGTCCAAAAATAATGGATAAGAGGTATAGAAAAGCAACTATTTGAGCTGCATGTTAAATGGGAAAGCCTGTCTTATGATGTAGGAAGCTCCTGTGATTTTAAGTGTTCTAGTAGAGACTGGATGAAATTAGCTTCAGATATTTTCAAGAAGGGATTCTTAGGCAGTGTGCAAGGAGGCGTAAGTAGTGGAGTAACCTTAGATCCAGGACACCTCTCCCATCTTATACTACTCCTACATAATTCCAAGGCCACATATCTCACAGAATAAATGAGAACTATACAGTAGATATTCCCGGTTTTCCTGAAATATGTAATAGGCCAGATGCATAGAAAATTAATCTAAAAATCCTAGCTGAACTTTTAACATACTGTTTCTTGCACTGGTAATAACTGTATTTCCTAACAATGTATTCATCCAGTGGTATTTGAGTACTTACTAAGTGTCAGGCACTATTGTAGGAAGAATAGAATATAAGAGTGAACAAAATAGATGAGGGCCCTCCTAACATTCTGGCAGGGGAATTCAAATAAATGACCAAAATTATCTTATAGAGCCATAATATAATGGACTCGGAGGAAGGGAGGAGAAAAGGATGGAGGACATTACTTTACGTTTTTATGACCACAGAAAGCCTAAATAGCTGAGTGTTCAATGGTACAAAAGAACAAGCTACATGAAAGCAGAGGGCATTTAAGGCAGAAGAAACAAGTGAAGACTTGAAAAAAGCTTGGTGTGTGTGAGGGTCGAGAGAAGACCACCGAGGATAAGGTATGAGTTTAGAGAAGTGACAGTGACCAAGATAAGTAGAATCTTGTAGGTCAGAAAATAAGAGTTTAGATTTTATTCTAGGACCAAGAAACAGCCAGAATGGATAAGAGGGGAACAACAAATATTCATCATACTCCTAAAAAAGGTTCCTGATCTTTAATTGCTTACATGTTAGTGGGGGAGATACAGATAACCACCAAATTCATAAAATAATGTCAGACTGAGAGATTTTACTGGAGAGAGGTCCATTTTGGACAGGGTAGTTAATGGCTTCTTAAGAGGAGTCATTTGGGCTGAGACCCAAAGGAGAAGAGTAGGCTTTATGGTAAGAAGCACCATGATGAGGCATGTAAAATAAATATGTTGTACTCAACTGCTTTGTATTCTAAGGGGCTATATCTCAGTCTTCAGCTATATCTGTCTTCACCACACCTTCACACAAACACTTAAATACCTGTGTCAGAGAAAGAAGTCACCTTCACTATCAATTTTCAAAAAGAGAACTATTCAAACCATACCACGATATAAAAGATTGTTTGTTCCAATTTTAAATTAACTGATAAATATATTTAACTTACATGGAAAGTCAAGGCATTGTTACTCATTTCATAATCCAGCCATCTTTTTAAAAATATGTTGTTGGTAGTGTTTATAGTCACTTTCTAATAACCAGTTTGAAGTCACTTAATTGGGATTAAAAACATGAAGAGATATCTGTGAAGCACCAACTTACCCTTTCCATTAAAACTAAATTAGCCTAATGCAGTGTTTTTATTTTTAGGGAATTCTGATTGGATTTAAGCTGCCAGAGCGTAATCCAGTCGTGCCGCATATGTCCCTTACATAAAGTGGGAATTGCAGAAACCTTTCTCAAATTCACTTTAGTTTCATTCTAGCTGGTTGTTGATGACCACTTTTACTTGGTGCTCAGCTCTCTTGGAGGATTGATGGCTTTCATGAAAAATAGTTTTGAAGACAGCGTTCTTACTCTCCATTCTTACGTCTTTATGCTGCTACATACGAGACAGGCAGGCTTCCATCTCTTTTTTCTTTTCTTAGTTTACTATGTTTTCATACTGCTGTGGGGTCTTGGACAGGCAGACTGTGGGTACGAGGAAGTATACATGCAAGTTTTGACTCCACGTTTAGCTGTCAGTCTCTCACAGTTATCCTTAGGTCACAATGTTGTGAAAAAAATACTTTTTTTGTTTGTTTTTGCAGCCTACAAGAATGCATTATTACTGTACTTACTCACCTACAGTGTAACTTTGTGGACATTTTCAGTTATATGAGGAGTCTAACATGAATAATATTCAAAGATAGCTCCCAGAAAAGGAGTGCTTAACTACTACTAGGGGATTGGGAAGGAGACTCCTTGATAAGAGATTTTAAATTTGAAGAGCCATAGAAGCTCCTCCATGATTACTTTGACAGCAAACAATTCAAGTCTAATTTGTTTTATTCATAAAGAATAAATACATCTTGAGTAGAGAAAAATAACCTCATCTTTTTTTTCTTTCTTTCTTTCTGTCCAACATCACTTTCTGTCAGAAATGTAAAAAAGAAAGTTTCTTGAAGTATTTTAAAAGTCATGAACTAGGTAGGCACAGTTTCAGGCTCTTAGTGTCATTTCAAAAGTCAGGAAACTTTAGCTATTTGAAAATCATAGATGTTGTAGTGACTGCTGAGAGTCATAATCAAGAATTTACTTGATACCCTGAGTTAAAAGAATATTCAGTTGCATTTGTATCAGAGGCAGATTTGGGATGTCAAAGTATAGTCAAGTGCTAGTTCTGACTCATAACTATTAAGCAGTGTCACACATAGTTGTCTTTATGAAGTAATGCCATGAAAAATACCCTCTAATTTTTAAGTGGGTCGGATCTAAAATGGTGTTCTCTAATTGGCTATATTTAAGTACTAAGCCTTGATTTAAATGAGCAACTAGTAATAAATTCTATAGGAATAAATTCTGAAGTAAACAATACATGGCATGTGTGATAGAAAAGTAATGTCTCCAGTGGAACAGTGTTACTCTAGCTAATCTAGACCCAGGAACAAGCTTAAGGAAAGTTCTCCAAAATTCTGATTCCACAAGGAATTAGCATTAGTTATGTTTTCATTTATGAGTTCATAATCTTGTAAAAAACAAAACAAAATAAATGTACTTTTTGGGAACTAGCACTCTTTCTAACTCAAACATTCACATTTGTCTCTCACAGGCAGAGAATGACTCTACCCTGCATGTACGACCAATGCAAACATATGATGTTTGTCTCCTCTGAGTTACAGAGGCTTCAGGTATCTTACGAAGAGTATCTCTGTATGAAAACCTTACTGCTTCTCTCTTCAGGTTGGTAGAATACCTCCTTTCTAAAATTCACTTCCAAATATGACAAAAGCATGAAATATATGTCTAGAAAGAAAGATTTATTTATATACAGAGTGGTAATATTTATGCTAAGTCTACTACTATGTTCTTCTGGTTAGATGCTTTTCATAAATGTAAAAATTTAGAAGGGCATATTCAGTGAAACCAAAATTAATAAAATAAATAGGCGTAATAGAAATAGGTGGTGTATGAGCTGCACAGGGATCACTGTTGGATCAGAATTGGTACAGACTGCTTTATCTTTTTTCTTCCTTCAATCCTTCACAGTATCACTATATGAGATGTGGAGAAAGAAAAACAACAATGATTTCATTTCTCTATTCACTGTTACTTGTAGTTACATAGTGAATACTACCATGTATATGAAATTGTAGGAGGAAAAGGTACATCCTAGAAAGGTGTATTACTTACAGCAGAGGGATTAGTTACAGCAGCACGAGCTAGACTGTAAAATAGCACCAAGAATTTATAAAACATCTTGAAAGTTTGATAAGCCTGCTGCCATTTAAACTTTACTGAGATTACTTTCAGCTGGCAAAGACATTACTAAACAAAATTAGAAAACTTTCAAAACATACAAAGCATCTTGTCTATATTAGTTTATGTGGCATTTTCAATAAGTAATAAAAGGAAGGGCTGCACAAATCTGGAGAAACAGCCATAAGCACAACTGAAGTCAGCTTCCTGGGAACAGAAGTCACCAGAACTAGCAAATTGATAGGAAGACTACAATAATAGACTAATTGTGATGGATTGCTAGAGGCTGAGTGAGGACTACTTTGAAAGTTAAAAACTCCTGGGAACCCAGTCTTAGGGGAATTCTCCATTCTTTCTTGGGTTTTATCTTCAGAAACTACCAGGTCCTTAAGGTTAGATGAGAGAAAAATTCCCTAGGACTTTTTGTTTTGTTTTTGTAGGGGGAGGGGGAAAGTAAGCATTTGGAAATACTTGGAGAGTGTTCTCCATAACAAAGGCCTGCCCTCTAAGGAAAACTAACTTCACCTGGGCCTTATGTAACCTGGTAGAAAAGGCAAATGTAGAGAAGTCCAGCCCCTTCTAGCCTTCCAGTCTCTTGTAGGAGGGAAGAAGGAAAAAAGATTAAGAAACATTTCTGAAGGTCAGAGCCCAGGAAATCAGACCCAGTTAAAAAAAACAAACTGAATTTAATCATAAGTATTATAAAATCCTTTTATTTCCCCAATACCTTGCCACCATATCTATCAACATGGCTCCAGTGCAACAATGGGTTGAAACTGAGAGTTGCAGGACACAAGCTATTTAAGAAGTTGTTGGGGAAACCCAAAGACAGCAAGGGGGGAGAAAAAAAAAACAATAACAAGGAAACTGAAGCCCCTAGCACTTACAGCTAGAGCAAACACAGCCCAGCTCCTAGCCAAATTAACATACCCCCATACACACTAAAAGCTTAATTACATCACTTCTGATCTATCCAGCTTTCAACAACAACAAAACAAAATCACAAGGCATGCTAAAAGACAAGAAAAAAAAAACACAAACACACAATCTGAAAAGACAAAGCAAGCATCAAAACTAGTCCACAAATATTGGAATTATCAAATAGCGAATTTATATGGTAGAGGCTATAATGGAAACAAAGACTACATGCAGGTACAAATGGGTAATGTAAGCAGAAAGGCGGGAACTCTAGGGAAGAATGCTAAAGAATCATCTAAAGAAATGATAGAGATTAAAAGTACTAAAATGGAATGTAAGAGTGCTGGTGATGGGTTTATCAGTGGACTGAGCACAGCCAAGGTGGGCCTGAAAATAGGTCTGTAGAAACTTCCCAAACTCCAGTGCAAAGAGAAAAAAAAAGAAGAAACAATATCCGAGAACTCTGGCAAATACAATAGGTATAACATATGAGTATGGAGATACCAGAAGAAAAAGAGAAACAAGTATTTGAATAAAAGCTGAGAAAGTTCCAAAATTAATGACACCAAAACATACATTCAGGAAGCTCAGAGAGCAAGATAAATAGCAAAAAATATAAAAGAATGAAAGGTATGAGAGAGGAGGGGGGAAAGCATAAAAAGGGGCATGATAAGGTAGTACAAACAAATTCAGATACATCAGTAATTTAATTAAGTGTAGAGATGGACTCCAACCTTCATTGAAGACTGAATTTTAAGAGTAATCCAGCTTTATACAAGAATATCAAAATGAAGACATTGAAAGACTGAGGTAAAAGGATATACAGTACTATAAATAGTGTAAGAGATGGCAGACTTTCTGTAAGGGGCAAATGTTAAATGTTTTCAGCTTTGCAGTCTCTGTTACAGCTACCTAACCCTGCCCTGTGGCATGCACACAGTCATTGACAATATAATACTTAAACAGAAGTCTGGAGTGTGCCAAATAATATCTAGGAGAAGTCCTAAAATTCAGAAATCTTCCTAACTGTATTATTAGCTTTTCTTAAATTTTGACCACCAAACCCTTTTTTCTCCCTAACCATTAACACAGAAACATTGTTCCTATGAGCACACTTTGAGAAATCTAGCACTCTGCAAGATTAAGTGACCTTGATTAATCAGCCCTGTGTTCACTGTCCTTAATAGCCTGATTTTAAGAATAATATATAATTTTTGAGGACTAATAAATATATCAAAAAATTGGTTTTACACAAATCTTACAGTCTAGATTCTGTAAGCTATTTTTAAAAATTGTAAGTACATAAAGGCATATCTCTGCTCCCTAATAAGGTTTGCCTGTAGGCTACAATAAAAATCATGTTTCTTTTTAGATTGAAATCATTTCAATTCAGTATGCTAAGACATTTTTAAAATGTATACTAATTTTAAAGTTCTGACTAACTGGTTAATATCACAGACATTCTAAGAAGTAACTGGTAGAATAAACACTGTTGTTGAAACCTGTCTCAACACTAGAATTCAAGCTGGGCACAGTGGCGCTGTACACCTGTAAACTGAACAGGCTGAGACAGGAGGATTGCAGGTTCAAGGCTAGTGTACACAGTAACTTAGTGAGATCCTGTTTCAAAATAATAAAAAGGGGACTCAGGGTGTGTCTTAGTAGTAGAACACCCCGAGTTCCATCTCTAATACCAAAACAAACAAACAAAAAAACAAAACAAACTACAATTCAACTCAAGTGCAAGTGCAGAACCATGCATGGCCAGAGTTAACTAAATGATCACTTTATTAATTCATTTGGTCTTCAGAATAGCTTTGTGAACTAGGAGGAGGGTGTCATCACCAGGTCCATTTTTTTTAAGTTAGAAACAATACAATTCACCCAAGGTTAAACCCTCCAGTTATCTATGAGAATATAGGAAATACTTGAGGATATTATTAGAGAATATAAGAATATTCTCTGTTGGTTGTCGAGTCTCATAATCCTTTGAAGAGGCCTATATTTTAGAAAGTATTTAGAGGATATAGACAGTATGAACCATACTATTAAAGGCCTTAATTGATGTATGAAAAGTTAGAGCAAGGAAATTTTTAACTGATTGCATTTTAACCTTTTAGTTCCTAAGGAAGGTTTGAAGAGCCAAGAACTGTTTGATGAAATTAGAATGACCTACATCAAAGAGCTAGGAAAAGCCATTGTCAAAAGGGAAGGAAACTCCAGTCAGAACTGGCAACGGTTTTATCAACTGACAAAACTTTTGGACTCCATGCATGAAGTAAGTGTCAGACATAAAGCCAACTATAACAAGAATTTTGTGGACATAAAGCTTGTTTTGATTAATGTATATAGTTATATACCAGTAAGTGCCCTCACCCTCACCTCAGTTTTTGTGTCTTGCACACTCCACAGTTTGTGGATTTGGGTGATAGTTTGAGTTCAGTCTGTGAACTTCAATTTTGCATACATTTTTCCTAAAGCCAATTATGAAATCTTATTTTACCTAGTGATGTATATAAAAGATTACCATGTTATAAGAATTTAACCACTATGTTTGAAAAGATAAAATTTCCTGCTTTTGTATGGATGATCTATTATATTAGAATACTAGGACCTTTATATATTGTACATATATATTGTTTATATGTTCATTATTAAACATTTAATTCCACATAATTGTACATATAAATTTAAGAGATTTAAAATGTTTTTAGTATTTAGATGCTTATTTTATTTAACTTAACTACTTTTTCACCTGGAAAATTCCACCAGACATTGGTAAATTCCAGGTCAGATACTGAAAAAGGTCAGTAAGTACGAGATGTTCATACTGTTCAGTTCTAAAGCCTAATCACTACTATATCTTCTCTTGCAGGTGGTTGAAAATCTCCTTAACTATTGCTTCCAAACATTTTTGGATAAGACCATGAGTATTGAATTCCCAGAAATGTTAGCTGAAATCATCACTAATCAGATACCAAAATATTCAAATGGAAATATCAAAAAACTTCTGTTTCATCAAAAGTGACTGCCTTACTAAGAAAGGTTGCCTTAAAGAAAGTTAAACTTATAGCTTTTATTGTACAAATTATCAGTATGTCTTGTAGAGGTTTTGTTTCACTTTTTCTTTTCATTTGCGTCCTTTTTTCTTTTAAATACGCACTACATGTGGTTTATAGAGGGCCAAGACTTGGCAACAGAAGCAGTTCAGCTATCACTTTTAAGTGATGGGAAAGCAGATAGTGAAATTAATTAGTTGGTGTATCCCAGAAATTAGAAACGATATTGTGGTGGTATTGTCCTGTCAGAGAAGGATGGCACCTAAGCCACCAGTGCCCAGTCTATGTGATAAATTTTCTGCTCATACTTTTCAGTTGGCTGGATAAAACTTTCTACATGTTTTGTTGGTGTATTTTCCCATGTATAGTTAGGATACCATTTTTGATTTATGCATGGAAATCTGAAAAAAGTTTACAAGTGTATATCAGAAAAGGGAAGTTGTGCCTTTTATAGCTATTACTGTCTAGTTTTAACAA
>PVJS01001505.1:0-96835 GCA_004027185.1 Glis glis | reverse complement strand
TCTCTCTCTCTCTCTCTCTCTCTACTTAGTGAGGCCCTCCGCAACTTCTTGAGACCCGGGTTCAAAATAAAGGATAAAAACTAGGGTCAGGGGTGTAGCACGGAGGTAGAACGCCCCTGGGTTCAATCCCCAGTACCGCAAAAAAAAAAAAAAAGAATATGAAGTAGAAAAATAGAGACTCATGGTAGTCCAGTTACTAGCCCTTGTCAGGAACCAGGCCACACATGATCTTCAGCAATATATACATATATACATATATACATATCTATTTATTTGTTTTTAGCCCAGGAGTTTTCTACCTCTGAGCTACATCCCCAACCCTTTTTTATTTTTTGTTCTAAAACAGGGTCTCACTAGGTTGCTGAGAGTCTTGCTGTTTTCTGAGGCTGTCCTTGAAGCTGTGATCCTCCTGTCTCAGCCTCCCAAGTACTGGGATTATAGTCATGCACTACCATTGACAGCTTCCATGGAAGAATATTATCTTCCATTCCCTTTAAAACATCCTTTGCTAAGCCTCATGTGTGGTCTGGTTCCTGACAAAGTTTAGTAGCCAGACTACTCATGAGTAAGAAGTCTCTGTTTTTATACTTCATGTTCTTTTGCTAAAACCAAATTTAACAGAGAAGCTATTAGTCAGTGGTCAGCTGATGCCTAGTGAATTTACAAACAGGACTATGAACTGTCTTGGAAATGTATGAAATGAATATGCACATTTTAGGGGAAGAGAGTCCAAGAGCTCTAACATTCTCAGAGTCCTGCTAAATAGATATAAAATGGTTCTAAACCATTCCTTCTACAGATGGATAAACTAAAGCATCAGTTTTATGGGACTGCTTATGATCATCTGACCAACTAGAAATTTAATGCCAGACCAAAATGAACGATATTTGACTTCTAGTCTAGGGGTCTTATCATTTGAGGAAAACCTTTGTGTGTGTGTGTGTGTGTGTGTGTGTGTGTGAAGTGAGGGGGGGAAATAGCTTTTAGACACATATGTCCTCATATTCAATATGAGTATCTTTGTAGAGTAGGAATTCCTGAAATGCCACTGATTTTCTCCTGTGGCTTGGGACATCAGCCTTATTTGTCCATATGGCCAAACCTGATATATGAGAGAGTTGGGCTCATTATTATAGTGAATATATTAACAGATGATGTCATTGCTTTCAATATTTAAATTTCAACCTACGAAATTTAAAATTTAGCTTAAAAATTAGCCATCGTTTAAGTTGCCATCTGTAGATAAGTTGAAACCTGTGCCAGTCTAATTAGCAATCAGGAATATGGTAATTACATTTGGCATATGAATGTGGAAAACTTCTCCAGAGTAAAATAATGCCAAGTTGTGCATTTCTGAGTCCTTTTTCTTTCTAATTGACAGTGTTAATATTCTAATAATATATTACTTGGCATTCTGCTTAAGGCTTCAGAAAGAATTTTTGTATGTATTTCTTAACAGAAGAATATTATCTATTTATCTAACTATCTATCATCTATCACCCACCTATCTCTTTATGGGCATCATGTGCAAAGCAGAATTTTTCAACCTGGATACTATTAGCATTAGTAATAGTATCTGCCAGGCACGGTGGGACATACCTGTAATCCCAGTACTTGGGAGGCTGAAATAGGAGGATGGCAGATTTGAGGCCAGTGGGCAGTAACTTCATGAGACCCTATTTTAAGAATGAATGCCTCTAGGTTCAATCCCCAGCACCACAATAAGAAGAAAGAAGACAACAACAAAGAGGAGGAGAAGACAAGTATTTATTGTAATTACTGTCCTGAAAGTTGACAATACTAGGTGTTAGAACCTTTCCTATAATAATCATGACACTGAAAAGGACTCTCAGATGAGAAAAGAGGTATAGTACATCTATTCTATAAAATGTAATTTTTTAGCATATTGAATTTATGACTAATGCTTTCAGGAAAATGACATCTTAAAGTTCACAGAAAAGAAAAAAGTGTTAGGGCTAATGCTTAGCCCATTCACAGCCCCAGAAAAAAATAACTTCATTAATATATGAATGCATCATCTTTCATATTTGAAGGACCAATAAATATAGGTTATTCATGTATTAAATTGATTTACTGCAAATGCTCAACTTTCCCATAGTCATATTTTTACCACTATCCATTTTCACAACTAAAGTTCCCTTTACATAGCTGTGTGTGCTTGTATATGTGTGTGTAAACATTAGCAGAATAATAGTGATTGTGAATTATTGCATAATCTCATAGGGTGAGTCTTCACTGTGGTAACAGCTATTGTGGTAGGGTAGATACCCTCAGCTATTAGAATCACTGTACCCTTGGGAGCATCTCCGATGTTCACAGTAAGGCCTCTGGCTTTTGCAAAGTTCTCTCCTGTATGCTAGGTTGCTAGGAAACAAAGAGATAGGGAGGACCTGTATGAGGAGTTAATAAGTATTTAGTTACAGTGTTAAGTAATCTTAAAAAGCAGTCTCCACTTCTAACACCTATCCTTGGAGGAAATATATATTTCTATTTAGCCTTTTAGAAACTTGACTTTTAAGCACATTTTCAGGAACACATTTTGCAAGGAAGTCAAGGGTTTATTTTATTTTCCTTATATCTTTAATAAAACATTACTCGGCAGATGTTGATAGCTTTATTTATTTATTTTTCAATTTTTCCCAGTGTCCACTGTTGTGCTGTCCAGGCCATGGAGATGTCCCACATTCTCTTCTAGACTCAGCCTCAATATTGTGACCCTTAATCTGCTAGTGACTTCCCAAGGACCAATTCTCAGTTGTTTGGCTCTAAAAAAGACCCCTGTTTGGACAGCATTTTCATCTTTCTTTGTGTCACCTTGTTTGAGGAGCAATGAAATCCAATTATCCTTTACAATGATTTGTGAAGTAGCAAATGGGTTTGACATCTGTTCAGCAATTCTGAAGACAGCCCATTTTTATTTCTCCCCCTATGGAGCTAAAGTCATCACAGATTTTGGCCTTTGATCCTCCTTTGTTACAGCCTGAGCAAGGTTGATTAAAAAAAAAAAAGAAAAACTAAAAAGAGAAGAAATAGGAAGAAGACTAGGAACAACTTTTCATTATATTGTAGGAGAAGCATTGTTTGGTCCTAAGCATTTTACTGAAGGATCGGGATCATTAAGCAACCAGTGTTTTCATAGCTGTATTCACTTATTTATGCAACTACCTTTATCGAACCTTTGTTGTGTGCCAGGTATTTTTATAGATATGAAGGATAGCCATATGAGTCAAGCACACAGTTTCCCTATTCTCATGGAAAATCTAGGCAATGAAGATAAACTAATAACATAGGAAGGCAAATACTGATAGTAAAAACTACCACAAAAAGAGAGTCTACTATGACAGAAAGGGAGACAGGGAATGATCCTTCAGAAGATCAGGAGACAACATTTAAACTGAGTTCTGGATAGAAAAGATTCAGCTCTGCAAATGCTGTTGCAGTTGAAGGGGGTCAGAGTATGACAGGCCAAAATAGGCCACTCTGATATAAGGGTTATTTTGAGCTGCAGGTGATTGAGAAATAACAGACATTAAACTCTCTGCCCTCCTCCTTTCTGTTTAAAGGGTATACATTTACCTTTATAAAAATAGCATGAATTTTCCATTTTTAAAGGTGCTCTCTTCTTCTTCCCTTGAGGACAACTACCCTAATCACAGAAGAGGATTCTGATCACTGAAATGAGCCACATACCAAACCTTACTAAGCAACCCTTTGCTACCCTACATTTCCTAGTCCACCTTCCTACAATTTATCATTCCTAGAAGACCAAACCTCTTCCTTTGCTCATTTTTCCATAATTGAACTCTTTTGTTAAAGTAAGCCTCTTATTTTACTACTTCTTTGACTTTTTACTTTTTTTCTCTGTGGCCCGCATGATATCAAAACCATCCCTTAAATTTGCATGCCTTTTCTCCTGTTAATCTGCCTTTTGTCAATTTTATTGACAGTTTCAATTACAGAATCCAAAGGGTAGAGGAAACATTTTTTCCCTCCCCTATAGCAGGAAGAACATTCTCAAAAAGAGAGAGCTAATTAGTAAGAAGCCCCTGAGTCTGAAGCAATCTATAAACAGAAATCTTTAAGCAGGTTTAAACAGAAATAAATGCAGCAAGTGGAGTTGGAAAAGTGGGTGGGGGCTAGGTTGTGAATTTTTTTTATAATAAATAGAAAGACATTTGCTTTCTTTTTTAATGTATGTTCATATGCAATTAGGTCTAAATGTGAGCAGAAACTATTAGAGAAGCAAAGTAAGAGAAGAGTATAAACTTCATTTTATTAATTTACATATCAAGACATAATACTGACTGTTCTGAGAAGAATAGATGACAGGAGGTAATAATGGAAGAGAGAGAGGATTCTGAGAAGATGAACACAGGAGCAGAATAGGTTTTTTGTTCTCTCTGAATTGCCACATGAAAACTCATAGAAAAGCATCATGTTAAGTGATAGAAACCTGACTCAGAAATTCAAGGGTCCTATGATTTTTCTCATATGTGAATGCTACAGAGAAAAATGGGGAGGGGAGGATTCTATGAAACTAGATGGAAATCCAGTAGAATAGAGGATGAGGATGGTGGGAGAGTTAGGAGGAGAGGGAAAGGGGAGGTATTAGGCAATGAAATTGATCAAAGTATGTTAAGCACAAATATGCACGTATCACAGTGAGTCCGTCTGTTTGATATAATCATATGGCATCAGTAAAAGAGAACAACTAAGTATCAAGCCAAAGCAGAAAGAGCATGGACAACATTTAAAATAATGTTAGATGGTAAAGTACTATTAAGGAAAAGAAGGACACTTATAAAGGACACTTATAAAGCATGATATAGCGGACTTCCTGTAGGAATAGGAATAGGAGCCAGGGCAATTGGCGTTTTCAATGAGGGAGAGAGATTGTGCCACACCTCAAAGACAGCACAGGCTTGTGGGAATTCACAGTCAAGAGACAGTGTGGGGGCTGTAGATGGAAAATTCTTAAGGAGAAACGAACTCATGCTGAAAGGTGGGCCCTTCAGAGGTGATTAGGACATGAAGGCTCTGCCTCCAGGAATAGATTAATGACATTATTTAGTTAACTCAGGAATAGTTCCTGATATAAAGCATAATTTGGCCCCACCATTTCTGTCACATAAGTGCTCACTTCTGCCCCCCACCATAGGATCATGTGGCACAAAAGCCCTCACCAGACTCTAGCACCGTGCTCTTGGGCTTCCCAGGCTCCAGAAATGTGAGCCATATAAACTTTTATCATTTATAGAGTCTGGTGTTCTGTTACAGCAGCAGAAAGCAAACTAAGACAAAGGGTAAGGGGGAATTCTGGCTCACCCAACCTAACAGAATTATTGCTGAAGAAGGCCAGGGTGATCAGATATTACCTGGGGGATATGGAAGATGAACAACCTGATCAGATTTCCAGGACAGAAAGTTCTAGCAAAGAAAACCCAACACTATTCTTGATAAACCTGGTTTCTACAAGGAAGTATATAGATGAATGGAGCAACCTAACTTGTTTGGTTAAACTAAAAACTTTTGCTGGCTCCCATGAGAATCCCCACATGTAAGAGAATAGAGATAAGCCCTGTGCTCACTAGGAATTAGCTTGTGTGAGAGGAGGGAGTAGAAGGAAACAGTGAAGTAGGTCAGTTGTAGAATAGCAATTCTGAAAGAATGGTTGGCCCTCTCCACTACTGGCTGAGTGCAAGGTGTGTAATAAAAAGGGCTGAAGAGGCTAGAACATTCTAATGCTCCTCAGTTGCTTTTCCAGGGCTCCTTCCTAGGACATCCCACACTGAGGATGAACTGCTCTAGGAGTCTAATCGAAATCAAGGACTAAAGGGGTAATAATGTTTAAGAAAGCTTTTTGATTTGATACAATTCCATTTGTTAATTCTTGGTTTTATTTCTTGAACTTTAGGAAGTCAAATTAAAATCAGAATAGTATGATGATACATACATACCCATGTTTATAGTGGCACAATTCATAATAGACAATTTATGGAACAGATCTACATGTACAATGCACCAATAACTATAAAATAAAAACACATTGAACATTGGAAGGTATAATATAAGTATTCAGTACAATACATTTTTTTTTATTTCTATACTCAAGTTTTTAAAAAAAAGCACACACCGGGCATGGTGGCACACACTTGTAATCCCAGTACTTGGGAGGCTGAGGCAAGCTACACCCCCAGCCCAATTTTTTATACTTTATTTTGAAACAGGGTCTCACTAACTTGCAGAGGGCCTCACTAAGTAGCTGAGGCTGACCACAAACCTGCAATCCTCCTATCTCAGCCTCCCAAGTACTGGGATTACAAGTGTGCATTACCACACCTGGCTTTGAATGGTGCCTCTTTCTAAAAGATCAGAATAATTACTTTCACATAAAAATATTTTAGTGATGAACCTTATTATGAATGGATCAGTGAATATGGAAAAATAGAGATGTAGATGATGTAGGTGGATTAGAAAATACAGTGATCGAAAGAGTCCAAAGACCATATGCCTGTTTAGATAAACACTGAGGCACAGAATAATAATTGATCAATTGCTTTATCTACTTTGGCACTTAGTAAGTTATGGCTAGGTGTAGCTTCCTAGGTGGTGCCATTATAACCATAGAAACTGCTTTATTTAGTATAAATTCTGTTTCCAAAGGAGTCTGTGTGAGGTTTACAAAGCATTTGCATTCATTTTTCATCCAATTTTAGCAATTGCTTAGCCAACCAAGTATGCAATCCTTGTTCAAATAAGCTAGGGAGAGACACAGTAGACTGGTCTAATGTTTGTTGTGTTAGACTACAGAGTTTTCATCAAAGATATGATAGATATCCAACCCAACACTATGTGGTTATTATTCAAATTTATTTTCAGACTCTTTTCCATCCCTTTAAGCAGACCCAGAAGAAAGTGGCCAGTTGTAGTTTTCTTTCACAAGTAGATTAACTCTTTAACACAAATTTGCTGTTACAAAGCTTGTAACATGAGTTTTCTACCAAAGTGTCTTACCACCAAGTAAGCACTTTCTAAACTATTGGGGGAAAAATGGAATGGCAATTTTAACAGAGAAAACAATTATGAAGATGTAGAAGGAAATGCTAGATGTTTTTTTAACAGTACTTTATCAGTGATCTTTCAACATGTATAAACAACTGCTCATTTCTGTGCCTCACACTAATGCTCCCAGCTGTCTTTCAGCACAGCCCCTACCACTGCTATAAGGCACAAAGAGAGCTATTAGAGGGATGCTGCTTGCCCAAGAAGCCAGTGACTTTGAGACCTGGGTACCTAACATTTAGCAGGTTCTTACCTCTACCTGGAGCCACAGCCACTCTTTCTATCCTGGAGATGAACCTTAATCAAACTCTCATTAGATTGTTAGGAGCTTCTGACTTATTAACCAATCTTCCTCATCCCATAAACCTGGCTGCGACACTGCTGTTATCCTCCTCCATCTCTTGCTCCATCCCTCAGCACTTGTCAAGCTCCATTGTAAACAGACTACACTGAATTTCACATATTCTACTTATCATATCACAAGGAAAGCCATGTAGCCTGAGTTTTGGTTGAGAAAATATGCCTACTGGAATCTAGTCAATACAGATGAAGAGGAAAATCTGTTTATATTTTCTTGTAGAAAGATTGGAGCCCTTCTTGTTAGCACAGGGAATATTTAAGGGTACCTGGGAATTATTCCTGATATCCCCTTCTGGAATGTGAGTTGAATTTTCCCACATAAATAATAATAAAATTATGTTCAGTTAAATATGAGTATAGAGCTTTCCTGGTAAACGAAGTTCTGCTATGTAATTATTTCTACAGGTAAATGTGTTTCAAATTTCAAGCAATAATTTTATCAAACACCTTTAAGAAGATAACCCAATCGTTGACTAGAGACAGCTTATAAGAATCCAGTGGTATTTCCTATGCTTCCTTCTTGCATTGATGATATATACACCTGTTTGTACTCCAAACTTATACAGGGTAGAAACCCAAAAGATCAATTCTTTAGTTTAATATTACCAAAAACTAATTATGTAACCATGTCAGACACATATAGATGAATATGGACTTTGGCCTTGCCCTCAGAGAGTTCATCTTGCAGGGGAGAAACATACACACTAACAAAAGAATAAGAAAGTACTTCTACCAGGATAAACACGGTTTGCTAGAGAACATCCTGGAAGATGGAATAGTTTTGCTGAGCAGAGTTGAAAAAAAAGCCAGATAGATTAAGAATCATAAGCTAGATGTACAAATAGAAGTGTGAGTCTACTGGAGAAAGAGGCACAGGTATGCAGGGATGAGCAAAGACAAGAAGGGATGAGCAAAGACAAGAGAGAGGTCTTCTGTTTGAGATTCTTAGAGTGATTCAGGCTCTACTACTCACCTCCCATATTTTAACCCTTTACTATAGTCTCTAAACTCCTGTGTTTTTCTCTTTCATCTTTGGTTAGATTTCCCTAGTTCATCGACATGTTCCAAATAGCCAAACCATCTCAGCATTTCCAAAAATTCTTGCTGCATCTTCCTTGGAGATAGTATGAACATGAAAAGGTTTGGAGTTGTTATGCGCTTTTTTTCACTGTGCCCTACTAAAGCTTCCCAGGAACATCCCGAGATGGGGGCGGGGAAGCCCATGCTCACTGAACCCTTTCAAACCCTATGTTTCATCCATTCTGAACTGTTCTCATACATTGACATGCTTTCTCTCCCCCAAGATTTTGCCTATCCTTTGCCTTCTGTCTTGAGCATTTTCCAACACCACGTGGACTAGCATTTCTTATCATTTAGAATATAAGCTTTGTGTTACTTTCTTTAAGTTATTTCTGAATTTCCAACCCTACTAGAAACCATCACATGTTAGATGTCTCTCCTTTGTGTATATAGTAAACCTCATATTTAAATAACTGTACTAAAATGACTTTATAAATTGTTTCTACACTCCACTAGAGTTCATGATCCCTGAGAGTAGATATCATGCCTGTCCTATTTATTATTATATTACCAGTCTACCTTCATAACTTTATCAAAGAGATGCTCATTAAATGTTTGTTAAATAAATGAGTTAAAATTATGTAAAATAGATTTCTCAGCAATATCTTTGATTTATTTGCCATTCATTACATTTTAGGCAATTTTAATAAATCATCTCATTTTAATTTATTTTTCAGTTTAATAATACAAAAGGTGTTGTCTATATTTTTAGATAAAGAAACTGATACTTGGAGAGAAAGCTTGCTAAAGATTTCACTGTTTACATTGGGGCCATTTTGCCAGGCATGGTGGTGCATGCCTATAATCCCAGTGCTTGGGAGGCTTAGATAGGAGGATTGCAGGTTTGAGGCCAGCCTCAGTAATTTAGTGAGACCCTCAGCAACTTAGCAAGACTCTCTTTCAAGATAAAAAATAAAAAGGACTGGGGGTGTAACTCAGAGGTAGAATACTCCTGAGTTCAACCGCCCCAGTAAAAAAATTAAAATAAGGCCACTTTGGAGGTCCTTTAAAAGGGTTATTTTATGTTTCTGTTTATAAATCATTTAGCCTAATATCATTGTACAGCTGTACTCTCTGCAAGAACTCTTCGTAAAATCCATCTTTTTGTAGAAATAGAAAAATGCATTTGCCAAGAGTCAATAAACAGACACCTCAAGTGGTTCAAACTTGAAAGGCAGATATGAGAATCTTTGAGAAACATTTAACCTTGACATTCTCCCATCCTAATTGACAAGTCTGGTGTTGGTTACTTGCTGAGATCAGAAGGATTTTCAGTGTATAATATGCAGGTCATTGGTTTTAAGTTGGGTCCATTATAATTTATTGGAGTCTTGACAGTTCTAGGCGATATAAAAAAGAAAAATTGGCTTTATTAGGTGATTTTCCCGTCTTCAGTAGTGCTACTTTAATAGATAATAATGGCCTAACAACTTGATGACATTTCCCTGATTTTACTGTAGCATTTGGAAGTTGATGAATTCTAGGACTCGGTGATGTTGGAATGAGCTCATAGCCCAGAATAGTGAGTCTGGGAGCTGCAAAAAAGTTCATTTTTCCTAAACCTCCACCCTCTGGCTTTAGCTGTGTGCCTCTCCAAGTACAATCTGACATTTGCATCCGATTGGTTAAGCACTCTTAGAAGCAATAAGATCACAGGCGGATACCCATCCATATATTCCAATTTACTACGTTTCACTGGAAACAGAAGCCCAAGTGATTTTTGCCAAGTTTGGAAATTAGTCTTTTGATAACCAGTTTATATTTAGAGTCAATCTAATAGCTAAGCAGCTTGGTGACTTTTGGAACTTTGGAGGGTAAAGTTTCAGGGGCACCTGAAAAAAGTTTGTCCCCTTAAAACTCCTTTTATTTATTCCCAAGTCCCAGAACTCCAACATGGAAAAACTATTCATGCCATTGTTAAAAGCATGGTTGCAAATAACCCTACAAGTAATAATGCCTTGGTTTGCATTGATGTCTTGACATAAGTAACTGTCAGAGTAAATTGACCTGTCCCTCCAGTCTTTGATGGGGTAACGGTGAAAAAGCATTAGATCCCTGGACATCTGGAAGCAGGAAAGGGAAAAGCTGGTGCACTGAAGGCAAGACTGCCCTGTTACACATTTTCTAACAGCTACCTCAGTTCATTCTCATCTCTCTGGTTTTCTTCTCCTCCTTTTCTAGACTTGGTATCATCTCTTCTCAAACTCCCTTGTTGGAGTAATGATTTGGAACAGAGTTTGTTCTGTATTTGAAAGAGATGGTGAGAGAAGCGGATTTCTAAGAATGACTTCCCAATCAACCTTTCCTTTGAGTGAAAGAACCTACGAATAGGGTTACATATCATTCCCATGATTATATTACCTTATGTGGTAGAAGGACACTTTTCTAGATAGACCAACTGCAATCACAGGAGCCTTTTTTATTTTATTTTATTTTTTATTTTTATTATTTATTTATTTTTTTTGCGGTGCCGGGGATTGAACCCAGGGGCGTTCTACCTCCGCGCTACACCCCTGGCCCTATTTTTTATACTTTTTTTTGAAACCGGGTCTCACGAAGTTGTGGAGGGCCTCACTAGGTAGAGAGAGAGAGAAAGAGAGAGAGAGAGACAGGGAGAGAGAGAGAGAGAGAGCTGAGTCTGGCCGCGAACCCGGATCCTCCGGTGTCCGCCTCCCAAAGTACTGGGATTACAAGTGTGCGCCACCACGCCCAGCTTCAGGAGCCCCTTTTTAAAGAAGAGAGTTTTCTTCATCTTACAGCATAGGTGAATTGAGAGATTCAAAGTAGAGGGGGATCTAATATACCTTCGATGGCTTGGAATATGGATGGGGACACATGCCAAGGAATATTGGTAACACTGGAAAGCAGATGGTGACTCAAAGCTGACCACTGGCAAGAAAACAGGGTCCTCGTGCATACAACTACAAGAGACTGGGTTCTGCCAACAACCCGAACTTGTATGCGGGTTCTTCCCCAAAATTTTCAGATGAAAGCTCAGTGTAGTCAGATGGGCTTGATGTCAGCTTTATGAGCTGACCCTTAATGTCAGCTTTATGAGACCATAAGAAGGGAAGCCAGTTCAGTCCACGTGGATTAAACCTACACAATTGTGAGAGAACAATTGTATATAATTGGGTATTGTTTTATACTAGGTAATTTGTGGCAATTTGTTAAATTAATATATGTGGCAATCTCATTTCTCCCTCATACATAGAAATGTTTGCTAATTCATACAGTAATTCATAAAACTAGGTTCTCAGCTGTTTAAAGACATGACATTGTCTATACTTTCATTCTTGATGGAGTTGTGTAATTTTACTGTGTTCTCTTCAGTTTTGATTACAAATAACTTTTTTCTTCAGTTTTTAAAAAAACTAAATAAAGTTACTTTAAGAGCATATCTGTATCTATTTGTACCAATAGAGATGCTAAACATTAAAGTATACAGATATAGCCAGGCATGGTGGCACATATCTATAATCCCAGTACTTGACAGGCTGAGACAGGAAGATTGTAGGTTCACAGCCAGCCTCAGCAACTTAGTGAGGCCCTCTGCAACTTAGTGAAACCCTATTTCAAAATAGAAAGAATAAAATAGGGCTCGGGGTATAGCTCAGAGGTAGAATGCCCCTGGGTTCCATTCCCAGTACCACAAAAAATTAAAATATGCTGATGAAATTATTATTATGCATAATTATTACCATCATTATATCTTTTGAATAGAGGTTTTCTCAGCTATGCCATCATTATGAGATCCTAGAGTTAGCGGGACATTAAAGATATAGCCAGTGATTCTCAGCCTGGGCAAACAGAACTGCCCTTATAATGGCACATCATTATATCTGGAAAGAATTAGTTGGGAGGGAACTTTGGGACTTCAAGTAAATTTTTATAATTCATGTGTTGTATTTTTTCCAGTGAAATACCCTTTTTATTTTTAATATACTTTTACTGGTGTATTGTAATTGTACATCATAATGGAGTTCAGAGTGATAGGAACACACACACACATAACACTTGGTGCGCTTTCCTCTGAATCCCACCCTGCTCCCTCCCCATATTGAGATTGGGATTGATCATTTAATATATGTACATAATATTATTTGAACTGTCACCTTCAACGTGTTTTGTTTTGACAAACATCAAGTATCAAATATCTTGATCTTTTAGACATTAAAACAAGGAAGGTGCCGGGCGTGGTGGCGCACGCTTGTAATCCCAGTACTTTGGGAGGCGGAGACCGGAGGATAGGGGTTCGCTGCTAGCCTCAGCTTTCTCTCTCTCTCTCTCTCTCTCTCTCTCTCTCTCTCTCTCCTTGTCTCTCTCTTTCTCTCTCTCTCTACCTAGTGAGGCCCTCTGCAACTTCGTGAGACCCAGTTTCAAAATAAAGTATAAAAAAATAGGGCCGGGGGTGTAGCGTGGAGGTAGAATGCCCCTGGGTTCAATCCCTGATACTGCAAAAAAAAAAAAAAAAACAAACAAGGAAGGTTAAATAAGCTGTACAAAGTCATACCCTACATTCCTCTATATTATGTTTCCTACCTCTGGTGGCCTTTCTCAAGAATCCTATACACTCCATAGAATCAGTGTGTCACCTTCTGAATACTTCCAGAGCACTGTGGGTTCCCCAGAATTGAATACACCTGAGTTTCTTATTAAAGTCGTCACCACCAGCATCACTCCTATCTCCTCAAAGTAAAGAGGTTCTTGATTATTTAGAAAATATCCTGACTATGCTTTCGGAAATAGAGAAATCACTTCTCCCTCCCCATCTCCCAGGAGTAATAAAAGACTTCTAAGGTTGTAATGTGTGTTTGTCTTTAAATTAAAACACGTTTAAAGAACACAGGAGAAAAAATATGATGATGTTGTGTTTCTAATAAAAGAAGTTAATGTGTCAATGAAAAAAGCACAACACCAGTGTTAATGAAGTCTCTGGTTAATAATCAAGGTATAATTAGGGATTTCCTTGGATCTTCCCCGTCCAAGGAATTAAAAGCCAAGAATACGTGTTACAACACTGAATCTTGAGGTTGAGTGTATATCAGCATTACTTGGCACGCTTGTTAGGTTACAGCTGCTGAGCTGTGCACCTACAGTTTCTGATTCAGTGGGCTTGGGGTGAGGCCAAGAATTTGTAGTTCTCACAATTTCCCAGGAGATGCTGCTGTTGCTGTACTAGGAACTGCACTTTGAAAACTACTAGGGTACTAAAACTGCTCCAGCTATCTCACGGTGACTAGCATGACTCCAGTGGGATTTAGAGCCTTCCAGGGCATGATGAGACGTAGGGCTGTAAATACAGACACATCTGGAAAAGGACATTGGCTTTTTCACTTTCCAAACATTTACTAGGGACTTTATGTGGCCAAGATCTGTGCCTGGCATCATAGATATAAATTAATAAGTGATTATTTCAATCATGGAAAAAGGAATTCAAACAACTAAACATAATGTAATGTAAAATTATGATTCACATATATGTAATATGTGATTATTTACAGAGAAGTGAGTTCATTGTAGTCTAGAATGACAAAGTTGGAACTACTCAAAATATCAACGAAGGAATAGATCATAAGTTAACTTGCAATAAAATAGCTAATACTTACAGAAATATGTGTTTAAATGCTATGTTAAGCACCATTCATACACACATGCCCAAATTCTGAGTTAAATGTTATTAGCCTTTGCTTGTTGCACTAGATTTTATCCATAGTTAGCTACTCAGAGGTGTGGCTCAAAAGTTCCTTCGGCCTTTGTTCTATTAACAGTTTTCTCTTTCTATTAGATCACTTCTACCAGCAGAGCTACATGCTATCATTCATATTATATCTATCATATCACTGAAAAAAAAACTTCTTTTGGTCAAACATTCTTGTCCAGTAACTTAACAGCCTCTGCTAAAAACTTTATAGTTGTTTGCCAAATCTTCTTTTGAGCTTTTGTTAAAGATTGGGGGCCAATACTTCACTTAAATTGTTCTAATAAATTATTAGTGATTTCCACTGTACTGTATCCTGTGTATCCTGTGATCAGCTCACAGTCACTAGTACTTGTCACAGTACATGGATTCTGAAGACTCTGTGATCTACTTGATAGTCTATCTTGAAACTCATTCTTCAGCTGGTTCCTAGACCATAATAAGATTTTCCTCTTACCTTACTGAGTGCTTCCTTTTGGCTAATTCATTATGCTTTTTATACTTTTTTAAATAACTATGATGTATTGACATGCAACTTTTATATGCACAAAACATATTGAGAGTATAGCTGAATCAATTTTAACAAGTACATATACTGTATACTCATCACACAATGGAGATAAAATATTGCCTTCGCCTTGGTTATTTCCCACATGATACTGAAATAGCAACTGAATTGATTTCTATAAACAAACATAGTCTTGCCTGCTTTTGATCTTCATATATATGGAACCTATGATGTGTAGTTAGCCCTCCATATCTGTGGGTTCTGCATCCATGGATTCAACCAACTCTGAATCAAAAATAACAGAAAAAAATTGCATCTGTAATAAAAATGTTCACACTTTTTTTCTTGTCATTCCCTAAAAATATATAGTGTAATAATTGCATAGCATTTACCTTGTATTAGGCCCTATAAGTAATCTAGACATGACTTAAAGCATACAGGAGGATAGCATAGGTTAGATGCAGATACTACATTATTTTATACAAAGGACTTGAGCACCTGAGCATTTGGTATCTGAGGGGTGTGGGCCATGGAACTAATACCTCATAGACATCAAGGGACAACTATATAAACTTGTATATGTTTTTTCATAGCAAAACATTTTTGAGACCTGTCCATGTTGATGAATGTAACAGTTCATTTTTTTCTCATTATTTAATATTCCATATATTAAATAATGTCATCATTATTTAATATCTCTTCTTTATACATGGAAATTTGGGTTGTTTCCTGCTTTTGACTCTTAGAAATGTAGTAGCTATGATCATTCTTGGGGAAGTCTTTGTGCACATCTGTTTTCACTTCTCTTGGGTAACTACCTTGGGGTAGGTTTTCTGGGTTATTGAATACCTATATGTTTAAGTTTATGAGAAGTTTCCATTTCCAAAGAGATTTTCAAAGTGATTGTACCATATGGACTCTCAAAAGCAAATATGGATGGTATTGTTCCTTATCTTGAATTCTATTCTGTTTGATAGAAATACTACCACATCAACTTTTTAATTTTTTTCACTTTAAACCTCTATGCTCTTACATTTAAAGTTTGTCTGCTATAATTAAAATTTTGTTTGTCCTTTTATTTTTATCTAATCAGATAATGTGTCATTTAACTAGAATACTACTTACATTTAATATGATTTCTGATTCTATTGACTTTTGCAGTGTACTATTTTGCTATTTATGTGTCCTACCTGTTTCTTCCTTTTTATCTACTTTCTGTATATACTTGAATTAATTAATTTGTAGTATTCAATTATATGTGTTCCGTTGATCTTTTAGGTACATGTTCTTGTTATTTTTATTTTGTGATTGCTCTAAGGAATATAATATAGATTCTTAACTTATCTTAACTACTTTGAATTGGTACAATAAAAATTTGAAAACAATGTAATAGCCTTAAAATTCAATGCAATCCCCATTAAAATACTATGGTGATACTTCACAGATATAGAAAAATTAGTCCTTAAATTAATTTGGATCATCAAAAAACCCAGAATAGCCAACATAGATAACAGCAATAAGAAGCATGCAGGAGGCATCACGATACCTGACTTTAAACTATACTACAGAGCCATACTAATAAAAACAGCATGATATTGGCACAAAAGCAGACATGTAGACCAATGGAGCAGAATTGAAGTTTCAGAAACAAATTCACACACAGCCAATTGATTTTTGACAAGGGGGCCAAAAACATACACTGGAAAACAGATAGAATCTTCAACAAATGGTCTTGGGAAAACTGGTTATCCATATGGAAATAAACCCCACTTTCTCACCCTGCACAAGAATCAATTCAAGATGGATCAAAGACCTGGAAATTAGACTAGAGACCTTGCAGCTACTTAAACAAGGCATAGGACAAACAATCCAACCTATAGGCACAGGTAAAAATATCCTTAAGACCCCAAAGTCACAAGAAATTAAAATGAGGATTAGTACATGGGATTGCACTAAACTGGAGAGCTTCTGTGAAGCAAGGGAAACTTACCAAGAACCTCAAGAGATCTTTTCCAGCTACTCCTCTTATTGAGGACTAATATCTAGAATATACAGAGAACTCAACAAACTCAGTGCCAAAAAAAAAACCAAATAACCCAACCAAAAAATGGGCAAGTGAACTAAATAGACACTTCACAAAAGAAGAAATACAAATGGACAATAAATGTACGAAAAAATGTTCAGTATCATTAGCAGTCAGAGAGATGCAAATCAAAACTACCTTGAGATTTCACTTAACCCCAAGTAGAATGACAATCATTAAAAACAAAAACAATAGTAAATGCTGGTGAGGAGGTGGAGAAGTAGGAACTCTGATACACTGTTGATGGGATTGCAAATTATTGCAACCACTTTGAAAAACAGTGTGGAGGATCCTCAGAAGAATGGGAATGAACCTACCATATGACTCAGCTATATCACTCCTGGATATCTACCCAAAAGAATGGAAACCAAACTACCAGATTAATGTATGCATATCTATGTTTATAGCTGCACAATTCACAATTGCCAAACTATGGAACCAGCCAAGATGTCCATCAACAGATGAATGGATTATAAAACTATGGGATATATACACAAGGGAAATCTATTGAGCCATAAAGAAGAACAAAATTATGTCATTTGCAGGGAAATTGATGGAACTGGAAAATATTATGCTAAGTGAGATTAGTCAGTCACAAAAAGTGAAAGGTCAGATGTTCTCCCTCATATGCTAAAGCTAGGGAGAAATTGGGACACAGGAGGGACTCCAGACAAAGGAGGAGAAACCTTAGTGGAGTGAAGGAAGGAACCTGAGGGAGATGGGAGGGGGGAGGAAGACCTGAAGAGGGAAACACCCCAATGGACATGATGTACATACACAAACTTATTAAAGCAAATCACTGTGTTGAACATGGGAAGGTGGGGGGGGAAGGGAATGGGGTGGGAACTGGGGGAGGGCTCAATGAGTACTGTGTGCATGTATGCCTCTATCATCCTGAACTTCAGTAAGATGTATGATTATACTACACCAACTACAAAAAAAAGAAAAAAGAAAACAATGTATAATTTTATTTAACCGTAGCTTTGTCCCTTTCTCTATTTTTGTCCTATATTTGATTTTTACCTATGTTATAGATTCTTTTGTTTCTAAAGGTTGGATGGACCCTGGGATAAGTCCTTGCATCATTTTACTTTATTTTTCTGTACTCATTCTCTTAGTGGTTACATGTAGTCGCATAGCTTTAAACATACTGATGATCCACCAAATTGTATATGCAGCCCTGATGTCTCCCATGAACTCTGGACTCGTGCACTGACATATTAATTAGATGTCTAATAAGAATCCAAGTATTTCCTCCTTCAAGTGCTATTCTTCCAATATTCCCCATCTCTTTTAATTGTACTTCGTTGTTATGGTTGCTCAGAATCAAAACTCCTGTTGTACTCAGCTATTCTTTTTCTCTCTCATCAACAACATCTATGCCTCAATAAACTGGTCAGTTTGATTTTCCATGTGCATCGAAAATCTGTCCATGTTTTGTTTTAATCTCCCCCATTACTACACCCTTATTCCTAGTCACCATTGCAATACTCCCCATTGTTATACTGACCTTCTAAATGATCTTCCTTCTTCTTCCCTCCCCTTCACCCCTTCAATTTAGTAATCACAGAGCTCTGTTTAAATGTATGCTGGGTCAAAGTCTTCCAATAGTCTTATCTCACTAAAAGTAAAATCCAAGCCAGGTGTGGTGCCCCATGCCTGTAATCTCAGATTCTGTTTCAAAATAAAAAAAAATAGGTCTGGGGGTATAGCTCGTATGTAGGATGTTCTGGGTCCAATCCCCAATACCAAAAAAAAAAAGTACAATTCATATTCTCATTGTCATCTGTAAGGCCCACTATGATCTCACTCCTGTTACTGTTCCGCCCTTACCTCCTGTTCCTTTCCTGTATTATTCTGCCCCTCTAGCACTCACTTTCTCCCCCAGAGCTTGCACACTTGTTCTTCTCCAAGCCGGAAATGCTTGTGCAAAGATATTTGATAGAGAGCACCTCTTTCTGTACTTCACATCTTATACATGTGTAAAGTGAAGATTTTCTATGATTGCCTCCTAATACTTATAGCCAGTTATAATGCATTATTTTGTTTTGAAGAGCTTATTACTGCCAGACCTATGTTTTATATTTTATTTGTACTGTTAATCATTTTATATCCCCCACCAAAATGTAAACTCCACAAGAGCAAGGATGTTTATCTGTTTTGCTCATTGCTATATAAGACCAAAACATTTATATGCATAAATTAATAAAACAATGAATCTTCAATTTGATTAGGAGTAAATTGAGACCTATGGAGGTTACGTAACTTTCACCCAGCCATAAAAATGAGTCAGTGGAGCTGGGCTGGTGGTGTATGCTTGTAATCCCATTACTTGGGAGGCTGAGACAGGAGGATCACAGGTTTGCAGCTAGCCTCAGCAACTTAGCAGAGGCCCTCCTCAACTTAGTGAGACCCTGTTTCTAAATAAAAAACAACATAGGTATGGTGATATAGCACAGAGGTAGAATGCCCCTGGGTTTGATCCCCAGTACCACACACACACACACACACAAAATACCTTGAGTCAGTGGCGGAACAGAGATGAGTAGGTTAGAACTAGCGAGGACATTTGTAGCAGGGTGAACAATGCGAAGGAAATCAAGGAATTGCTTGTACAAGGGAAATTATAACAAAGTTGGTGTTTCTGAAATAGAGAGATGACCACAACTCCTTAGGAACTTGGATTAAGATATTAAGAGAGCAGGACATAGTGACTCATGCCTGTATTCCAGTACTTGGAAGGCTGAGACAGGAGGATTGAAGGTTAAATGTCAGCCTCAGCAACTTAGTGAAAATCAGCAACCTAGTGAGATCCTGTTTCAAAACTAATAAAAAGGGCCAGGGGTATAGCTCTGAAGTAGAAAACCCCTGGGTTCTATCCCTTGTACAACTGATTATCCATCTGTAGAAAAATGGAACTAAATCCTTACCTCTCACCATGAACAAGAGTCAACTCAAGATGGATCAAAGACCTGGAAGTTGGACCAGAGACTGTGAAATTACTAGAAGATGGCATACGTTCAACACTCCAACATACAGGCACAGGCAGAAACTTCCTCAATAAGACCTCCAAAGCCCTGGAAACTAAAACAAAAATTAATGAGCGGGATAGCATTAAACTAAAAAGTTTCTGCACATCAAAGGAAACCATGAAGAGCCTAAAGAGAAAGCCAATGGAATGGGAGAAGATCTTTGCAAGCTATCCCTCTGACAGAGGACTAATATCTAGGATGTACAAAGAACTTAAAACACTTTACACTAAGAAAACAAATAACCCTATTAAGAAATGGGCAACCGAAATGAATAGACATTTCATGAAAGAAGAGATACAAATGTCCAATAGATACATGAAAAAATGTTCAACATCATTAGTAATCAGGGAGATGCAAATCAAAACTACTCTAAGATACCATCTAACCCCAATCGGAATGGTAATCAGTAAGAAGTCAAACAACAATAAATGTTGGCAAGGATGTGAGGAAGTAGGAACTCTCCTGAACTGTTGGTGGGAGTACAAACTAGTTCAACCACTATGGAGATCAGTGTTGAGATTCCTCAGAAAACTGGGAATGGATCTACCATATGACCCGGCTTTAGTACTACTGGGTATCATACCAAAGGGATTGAAACCAGAAAATCATAGCAATGTATGCATACCCATGTTCATAGCACAATTCACAGTGGCCAAATTATGGAACCAACCTAGATGTCCATCAACAGATGAATGGATCACAAAATTATGGGAAATACACACAATGGAATTCTACTCACCAATAAAGAAGAACAAAATAATATCATTTACAAGAAAATGGAAGGACCTAGAGAGCATTATGTTAAGTGAGATCAGCCAATCACAGGAGAAGGGCCATATGTTTCCTCTAATATGCGCAAGCTAGGGAGTAGTAGGGGTAAAAAAGGGTCTCCAGACATTAGTGGAGAAGCCTCAGTGGAGTCAGGGAAGGGGTCTAAGGGAAGGGAAAGGAGAAGAATGAAGTTCATTAATGGAATTACTACCATCAACCATGTGTACACATGAGAATATACCAATGTCAATCTCAGTACTCTGTACTGGGGGGGAAGAGAGATGGGGGTGCACCAAGTGCTGTGTGCATGTATGTTACTGTCAACTTGATTTTCATTTTGATGTGAGACTATAATGCACTAATAAAAGCACATAAAAAGATATGGCAAAGAGTTTTATGAAGTGGGGCAAAATGATTCTTATTGTATTGAAGGAAAATAATGAGTTATGCTTTGAATATACTAAATAAGATGCAACCTTTGGGAGTCTGTTTTTTTGTTTTATGCTGTTGCTTTTGGATCAGGGTATAGAATCTGTAAAGGAAGAACACATAAAGGTTTAGATAACTTGTGCAAATGCCCTGTTTCTTAAGTTAAATATACAGCAGTCAATTTGTCCATATTGTGATCACCTTGACTATAGGAAACTCTGACTTTTCAAAATATCCTCATTCTTAACTTGTCTTCAAATATGCTTTTCAACTTGCCTTGTCCAAAGACGCCTGCGCTGTAACCATCTTGCTGAATCTACAGTGCCTCAAGCTATGGCCTGGCTCCCACCTCCATGAGTCTCCTTTACTCTGGTCAACGGTCCCTACTGCTGAGCTCGAATCTCACATAGTGGGCTGGTTTTCACAAAAAGAAACATGCATATGGCTAAGACTGGGGTGCAGCATTTCTTTTGCCTTTCAAAATATGATATTCATATCTACACTTTTAGTTCTCTAGGATTCTCTGTCACAGTTGCTCTAGTGTTGATCTGCTATGGAATTAGAATCGGTGAGGAATTAGAATTTCCACCAATACCACTTAGCTTTGCTCTGCTTTTATGGCAAGTATAGTATTTTGAGTTCCTGACCCTCCACGGCGAACAATATAACTCTGTATTTTGTTGTTGCTGTTTTTTGTGTTGTTTTTTATTTTTTTGTTTGGCCTAAAGGGTTAAAGGAACTAGGGAAGGCTGTCTTCCGTTTTCCCAAATCTCTAATGACTTCCAGCCCCCTAATTTCCTATCCAAAAATGTTCCAGAATCTGCGTACTTCCTTCCTACTTCTGAACTCATCAACTTAAGTTTTCCATTTGAGCCTCTGCATCCAAAGCTCAATTATCCAGGTACAAAGAAAACACTGAGTGGGGCGTGGTGGCGCATGCTTGTAATCCCAGTACTTTGGGAGGCGGAGACCGGAGGATCCGAGTTCGCGACCAGCCTCAGCTCTCTCTCTCTTTCTCTCTCTCTCTCTCTCTACATAGTGAGGCCCTCCGCAACTTTGTGAGACCCGGTTTCAAAATAAAGTATAAAAAATAGGGCCGGGGGTGTAGCGCGGAGGCAGAACACTCCTGGGTTCAATCCCTGGTACCGCAAAAAAACAAAACAAAACAAAAAAAAAAACACAAAGAAAACACTGAACCATACTTTGAGTATTTTCAACCTATTTAGCTTTTTCCAGTGTTCAAATATCCCCACCCCCACCTTCCATACCCTGATCCTGCATTTTGAGTGTTATCAACAAATTGAGAAAGCATTGATTTTGTTTAAGAAACAAAAGCAACCACAGAAAGAACTAAAAACTGAAACTTTGTCACTATTTTTAATGATATAGTTGACCTTGACCAATTACCATTCAAAGACCGCTTTATAGCTTAAAGAGGATATCTCATACATTATTTTATTTTTTTCCAGCAAACGACTAAGTGAAGTAGTAAGGCAGCGATTATCGAATTATCCCCATTTTACAGATTAAAAAAAAAACACAACTGAATTTCAAGGTGGTGAAGGGCCACTGACAAATTTCACTTAGCTAATAAATGCAGGAGCTGCACATGAACCAGATTTTCCAAACCTGGAAAGGAAGTGCATCTTCTCATGTTGCTCTGTCTCAGCCATGGACTGTGTGGGAAGAAAAGTCTGGATAAAAATCCTCAATTACACTCAAACTGCTGTGTGATAGGGTTAAATCTGATATCGTGCAGGGGAGAGACAAAGGCATCCACAGGCGCTGTATCCAGGGGTTTGGCTGACAGCACGGCACATCTCATTGCTCCCTTTATTATCAGTGGGCTGCCCTGGCTGCCTGTGTTTGCGGTTTGGATGGGATTTTTATAGCAGTGTTTACTCCACCCCAGATGTGTAACATTTTGTGCAAGTCATTTACTTGTGCTTTGGGATTCAGCACTGTATCCTGCAGGCTAGACACCAAAACTCCCCACAGCTCTTCCACAGAAAATTTCACCAGGATGCAGGCCCTCAAGTCCCCAGAAGATTCACCCCCAGACAAAATGTCAGGGAGCTGGAGCCTGTCAGAGGTTATTTCCCGTTGCTACCTAACAGGGGAACCATTTATTTTCCAGGCAGGAGACTTGAATCTTCTCACAATATTCTATTATGATGTTATTCCGAATAAGATAACTTGATTTGATAAATGCAAGTGCAGAAAGATTGGCATTTACTGCATTTTATCCCTTTGAAAAGGATTTGAATGTTTAAGGGGAATTCAGTTTAGGGGAGTAATGTCAGATCCCCATCCTTTTAATCAGAGCAGTCACCTTGTAACCTTCTTGTTATCCTGAATCCCAGGAATCTAGTCCTTAAAACTCATTTTAAAAAGTCTCCTAAAACCTGATGTACCCCTTCATAATGCCCTTCTCAATATTATATCAATGAATAGATAAAATAGAGTGGGTGAAACTATATATGTAGTATTATTTAGAGTCAGATTAAAATAACCATGTATTCATTTATTTATTTATTTATTTATTGCAGTACCAGAGATTGAACCCAGGGGCGTTCTACCTCCGCGCTACACCCCCAGCCCTATTTTTTATACTTTATTTTGAAACCGGGTCTCACAAAGTTGTGGAGGGCCTCAGTAAGCAGAGAGAGGGAGAGAGAGAGAGAGAGAGAGAGAGAGAGAGAGAGAGAGAGAGACAGGGGAAGAAAGAGAAAGAGAGAGTTGAGGCTGGCAGCGAACCCGGATCCTCCGGTCTCTGCCTCCCAAAGTACTGGGATTAGATAATAAATAACCATGTATTTAGCTCAACATTTTACTGTTGTCTTAATGGCTAATGGTGATAATATACTGGAAGAAACTGACTATATATTCTCATATCTTGGGTTCGGATACAATGAAAAAATCTTAGCTTCTTCGAGCTGGGATGGGGACTTGCTAATGAAATAGAAATATTCATTGTTGTCACCTTGTAATTCATAATGGTTGGCAGAAGTATGTGTTCAATTTGTATTTGTTGAAATGATTCTTCCACATATTTAATGACTAAAAAGTAAATCTACAGAAAACTTTGTAAATGATAGCTTATCATTTGATTTTATCCTTTCATTACACAGATTAGGGAACAAAGGCCCAGAAACATTATATGATTTGTAAAAAGTTGTTTCTAAAGAGATTGAGGTAGAATCAGAAGTCAAGGATTTAGCCAGTTAGTGTACATGGCCCTGAAGCCAATGAGAGAGAAAGTGAGCCCTTGATAATATAATCAGTAACAGATCATCGTCATGTCATTTCTAGAGATTCTTCTGATGGAATATGCTAATTGTATATGCTGCTTTCTTAGTTTCTTAGTTCTTAGAATTTAAAGTTAAGATGGTCTTATTGCATCAGCAAGAAACAGAATTTCCATTTCTGGATTTATTACCGATCCTAGTTTATTGTATTGCTCTTGTTTTTAAGGCACTTGATATTTGAGACAATAGAGAGCGTTATTCATGGTTCCCATTTTTCTCTCCCCATTCAACCCCTGAAACTATTTGTTTTATGTTATTATTTTTATTTAATTTCGTCTTTGGAGGAGATCACTATTGTTTTTTAACTGATATTAAATAGTAACACAATTAAGTGCTACTTTTTACTTAAAAAAGTCAAATCCTAGCCAGGCGTGGTGGCACACACTTGTAATCCCAGTACTTGGGAGGCTGAGACAGGAAAATCCAGGTTCACAGTCAGCCTCAGCTATTTAGTGAGCCCTCCACAACTTAGTGAGACCCAGTTTCAAAATAAAGAATAAAAAAAATAGGCCTGGGGGTATAGCTTGGAGGTAGAATGCCCCTGGGTTCAATTCCCAGTACCATATTAAAAAAAAAAGAAATAAAATCCTGAAGGAATAAACTCTAACAATGAAATTACTGGTTATTTTTCCCCCTTTGTTCATGGTTCTGGGATTAAACCTAGGGGTGTTCTACCTATGAGCTCCACCCCCAGCCCTTTTTATTTTTTATTTGGAAACATGGTCTCACTAAGTTTCTGAGGCTGGCCTCGAGCCTGTAATCCTACTGTCTCAGGCTCCCAAGTGCTAGGATTACAGACAAGCACCATCACGCCTGGCCTGAAATTATTGTTTTCTTGCTAGAACTGGAAATAGAATGTAGTCAGACATTCTTTGGAGGATGACCTGGAGAAATAAAAAGGATGGGTATTATGAGTCAGCGTTAAAAGCATTACTGAAGAAAAATGTCCTCTTTTCCTCCTCATACTAATGGCATAAATGTGTTTGTGATCGTGGCGATGTCCGTTTCTCATGAAGTTTATTGCTGCAGTGTGTCTCCAAAATGACCCGCTGCCTTTGTACTCACATGCCAAATTATTCCAAGTTTAAGTCTCAGATACTTCAATTTTCTAAATGTATAAATTCAGTCAGTTTTGTTTGGTACAAAATTAGGGAAGGTCACTATTACCCTCCAGTAAATTATAATCTTGTAAGGTTTCTTAAATGGCAATCCTCTTCTTCATATTTTTTAAATAAAATGCACATTCTCTCCCCCTTCATAATACCCAGAGGAGTTTAAAATTGTGACAAGTCATAGAATCAGCTGTTAAAGGAAGACCTACTTCTGGCTGATGTATTGAGCCAATTTGCATTCCTACTCAAGAACAATATGGCCACAAATGCCTGTGAATAAATTAGCCTCCATCGTAGGTGGAAACACTCCCTTGCAAGCTGACAGAGTGTTACCCCAAAATATCCCTGACAGCTCATAAATAAAGAACTCTTCTTTCTCTGATCCAGGACAGACAATAAAGTGCAATGGAGAGAATGGGTACTTTGGCATCTCTCAGTCCAAACCAGAGTTAAAACCAAGAATGGCCGGGCATGGTGGCACATGCTTGTAATCCCAGTACTTGGGAGGCTGACTGGAGGATCCGGGTTCGCGGCCAGCATCAGCTATTTAGTGAGGCCCTCCGCAACTTAGTGAGACCCGGTTTCAAAATAAAGAGTAAAAAATAGGGCTGGGGTGTAGCTCAGAGGTAGAATGCCCCTGGGATTCAATCCCCAGTACCGCAAAAAAAAAAAACAACAAATTTTATTTGTGTGATCCACCACAAGTTAGTTAACTTCTCATCAGTTAACTTTTTCATATTAAATCTTAAAGTTGGATAATACGATTTGTGAAGAATAAATGTAAAAAGGTTTATAAATGTTTGTTGTGACCTAATACTAATTTCCCTCTCTTCCTGTGCCATATTGAGTATGTTTTATGTAGATGCATTGTAGGGTAAGGATTAGTATGAGAGAAACTTATGGATTTTTCCAAAATCAATACTATTATTACTGCTATTTACCAATTGTAAATTTTATCTTATGCAATAAGCAAAAAAATTCCCAATATATATTCATCCTTCATAATAGCCTATGATACAGTATCTGCATTTTACAATAAAGAATGTGGCAGTCAGAGGGGATACAGTATGTGACAAATTTGTCAATTAAGATTTTTTTCTACAGATTATTTTTTTCTTTTTTGTGGTACTGGGAATTGAACCCAAAGGCATTCTATCTCTGAACTACACCCCTGGACATTTTAATATTTTGTTTTGAAACAGGGTCTGTCTAGGTTGCTGAGAGCCTCACTATATTGCCAAGGCTGTCCTCGAACCTGCGATCTTCTTGTCTCAGCCTCTCAAGTACTGGTATTACAGGTGTGTGCCACCATACCCGGCTTTTCTACAGATTATTTTTGGAGCCTATTATGTGCCAGAAAATATGTTAACTGTTGGGATTCACGGAGAAGAACCAGTAAATGTCACCTCTATTACATTCCTGTGGGGAAGACAAACCACAAATGAGTTGACAAATTGTGATAAGGACTATAGCAGATAAAAATCAGCTGATGTCCACGAGGTGATATGGAAAAGAAAAATGGTCTAGGTTGGAGTGAAGCCCAGGGACCCTAAGATCTTTGTATGCCCCAGGGGGAAGGAATTAGAGGACAAAGCACGTGGAGATCATGCTCTGACCCACTCAGTTGCTTCTTCAGGGCCTCTCTGCTGAGAGGGAAAGGAACTTCGAGGAGAAGAGCAAAGCCCCCAGGTCTGATGCCAAACTTGAAGGGAGGGTCAGCGACAGGAAGCACCTTGGTTGGGTAAAAGGTTAGAATGACATAGGCCTAGCCACACAGCACCTGAGGGGAGAGGGAAAGAGAAAGGGATTCTGGGCCTGGATGGTCTCTTTTTAGTTTTAACAGAAGCAGATGCACTGGAGAATGCCTGAGATCTCTAGGTCCCTCCTTTTAGATATGGACAACAATGCCTATTCTCTATTTTGTGAAAGATATAGGCATCTAGGAACACGTGGCTGTGTGGGCCTGATTCACTGCTCCTTTGGAACTACTAAATCTCAAAACACTCAGATGGCAATCAATGGTGCTCATTTTCTAGAGAGCATGGATTATGACTATTTCCATACAAAGCACTTTTTACACAATATATGGGGGTTTTTTAGTTGGCTCTACACATTCTAATCTTGGTAGCTGTCCTCTGTTCTTGGGCCTTTTCATTTATCTTTTGTCTAGGTTGCTGATGTTTTGTTTTTTTTTTTTTTAAAGGCATTTTACTCTCTGGTGTGTGCAGACATGCTGATCAGCCAGCAGATGCTGCCCTCCTGCACAGAACTGAGCAGAGACACTTGTGTTGCAGCCTGAGCTACCATCAGTTCCCAGCTAAGCCAGCTGTGGAGGTTGGCAGCTGCACTCACCCACACTTGAGGTAAAGGACAAAGTGTGACCCAGAGTCTTTCAAATTCTCATATATAAGCCAGGCATGGTGGCGCACGCTTGTAATCCCAGTCCTTGGGAGGCTGAGACTGGAGGACCTGGGTTCGCAGCCAGCCTCAGCAACTTAGTGAGGCCCTCCACAACTTAGTGAGACCCTGTTTCAAAATAAAGAATAAAAAATAGGGCTGGGGGTGGAGCTCCGAGGTAGAATGCCCCTGGGTTCAATCCCCAGTACCGCAAAAAAAAAAAAATTCTCATATGTATTGTGGCTTAAACGGCACTCTCTCAACTTTCTCACTGGGAAATATTTAGAGTGAATCTCCTTAGTTTAATGCGGAGTCGGTGGAGGAAACCAGGAACCTCAGGCTGTGGGTTAACAGATGAAATGTACATGAAAGGATGCTTGTGCAGTCAGAAGAAAAACTCCACCTGCACACAGAGTTGAGGGCTCAGAGCTGAGTTTCAGGAGGCAGAGAGACCCTGAGTCAGGAACCCGGCTCTCCCAAAGTGGAGCTGCGTGTGACTTTTGGGAAAATTAGTTCCTAGTTATGAGAATGATATGGGATAATGAATGTGAAATTGTCAGCATATGAACAAGCCAATAGCAATTGTTGCATGATTCTAGTTTTTGCTATTGTTTCTAATATCAATCATAGTGATTACTGTTATTTATTTAGTTAGTTAGTTAGTTATTTTTGGTACTGGGGCCTAAATCCAGGGGTATTCTCTCAGTTATCCCCCCATCCCTTTTTATTTATCTTTTATTTTGAAACAGGGTCTTACTAAGTTGCTGAAGGTCTTGCTAAATTGCTGAAACTGGCCTCAAATCTGTGATCCTCCTGTCTCAATAAACTGGAATTAGAGGTACATGTCATCACGTTTGGAGTGATTACTATTACTAAAAGACTAAGTAACAAGAAAAATGATGACTTCAGATCATGCAGTCTCTGTACTATCCATATGGAAAGAGTTATGAGTATTTAATTTTATAAAGGAAATACCAGAAATTATTTATAAAAAGTCCTATTAATTATGCTATCAGTTTTCATCTGACCTCTTAATTTTCTTTCCAAACTTGGTTTATTTTTAAGCACTACTTAGTGTTTTCAGATTTGTAAATAAAGGAGAGAGAGAGCAAGGCCTACTTTTTATCACGATACTCCTTGGTACTCACAAAGAAACTCAGAAAATGATTTGGAGTTTCATCTTATTCTTCCAGCTTTCAGTAGGGTGAGAAGTTGGTCTCTGTTTCTCAATATATATTTTGGAAATAACAATCCCTGCCTACTTCCAAGATCTGTTGTAAAGAAAAAAATGAAGCTGGGTATGGTGGCGCATGCCTGTAAACCCAGTACTTGGGAGGCTGAGACAAGAGAATCACAGGTTCGGGACCAGCCTCAGCAACTTAATGAGACTCTCAGTAACCTGGTGAGACCCTGTTTCAAAACAAAACATTTAAAAGAAAGGCTGGGGGTGTGGCTTGGAGGTAGAATGCCCCTGGATTCAATCCCCAGTAACACACACACACACACACACACACACACACACACACACACACACACAAGATTAAAAATGTCAGTGGAACTGAAATTTTTCCATATCATACAGTTTTATTCATTCAATAAATGAGACTGAGCTTAGTTCTGTTGTGGTTTGGGAATGGTTTAAGTGTGTGCCCTGAAGGTCTATGTGCTGTAGCTTGGTCCTAGGTGCTGGTGCTGACATGTGGAACCTTTAAGAAGTGGAGTCTAGCAGGAGGCATTGCCTTCATTGAAGTCATCACCCTTGGAAAAGAGTAATGTATCTTTCATGGACCTTGGTTGGTCCCATGGGAATGATTTAAAAGAAGACCCTGACTGGCCTTCAAATCTCTCTGGCATCCTGACTTGTGCTCTCTTTGGTACGAGCCCCTGCCACGTGACACGGTCCAGGGTGCCCTCACCACAGGCAGAATGAATGGGGCTGCTTGATCTTGGACTGCCAGCCTCCAAAACTGAGCTCTAAATAAGCCTCTATTCTTTATCAGTGCTGAGTTAAGGTGCTATTTATTTATTTATTTATTTATTTTATTTATTTTGCGGTACTGGTGAATTGAACCCAGGGGCATTCTAACTCTGGGCTTCACCCCCAGCCCTATTTTTTATTCTTTATTTTGAAACAGGGTCTCACTAAGTTGCGGAGGGCCTCACTAAGTACTTGAGGATGGCTGCAAACCCGGATCCTCCGGTCTCAGCCTCCCAAGTACTGGGATTACAAGCGTGCACCACCACGCCCGGCCGTTGCTTCTGTTTTAAATGAACTAACACGGCTTCTTTAATCGAAAGTTAATCATTTACCTTCTCAGAAACAAAAGAAAAATTCTTACAAAGATGGTGAAGACATTTGTAAATACCAAGTATATAAAAGGAAACCAAAATTTTGTTTTGTAAATGTATGTTTTTTTCTTGGTGATAAATTCTCTAAAATTTCGAGGGTTTTTGTTTGCTTTGTTTTTTATCTAATCTGGATGCTTTTCTGGCATCTATACATTTTAGTGTTATTGTAAAAACTAAACGCTGTATGAGAGACTGATGAGAAGCGTAATTTAGCACGAGAGGATGTCTGCCTGGGAAGGACTGCTGAGGAACCAAAATAAACAGAACATGTATCTCCCATAGTGTATGTGTATGTGCGCACACTTGCACAGGTGCTTGTGTGTGCAAGTGCACAATTTTTTCAGGGGGGAAATTGTAATTAAAGGCTGGCTCATAGGCACATAGAAAAATCCTTTCATAAAGGTAATTTTGAGACTTATATCCATTTTTATTTAGTACAAGAGAAAGAGTTTCAGGTCCTTTTATAATAGTAGGCTCAGTTGTGCATAATTTGAGAAAAGTGACACAGCATAGAAGACTTCAAAATGTAAGAACAAGCATCTTAATTTTTCCCAATAGTAGGTACTTGAGAAATTATAGAAAATGTCATTGTGAATCAAGGCAAAAGTACCAGTTTAAAGGGCTGTTAAAGCAAATAAACAGAATCAGAGACTTCAGAAAAATGAATTACATTGTTTGGGGACACACACTTTGGCTATCAAGTCTCAAAACTAATGTTTGAAAAGGAAAACTATCATATAGAATATAGAATCACCCAGGACACATAATCTTAAAAAGTATTTCAACTTTAAAACAATATTAATTTAATCAAACTGATTTATATTTAAAATCAATAAAAGTGTCAAATTGCACATGCACAGTCTGGGATGGAAAAAAAAAGCACATGGGGAAAAAGTTAAAAGAGAGAGAGTATGCAAAGCCATAGGATTTTTTTTCTCCCATGGGTAAAATGAAAATAAATGTCTATTCCAAAGCCTTTCAGGCTTCAGAAGGTCTCATCTCCAGTGTCTGCGCGGCAGTGATGGGCGGGGTAACTGCTGCCCTTGGAGCATCCCATGAATAATTATCTCTGTCCTGAGTGCTTGCCAGCATGACGCGTCTTCATTTCATTAAGGGAAAGAAGGACAGGCTGGAATTGGCAATGGCAGAATTCATTTATCACATTTTAATGGAGAAGCAGCTCAGAAATGGTGGGCCTAATGAGATATTTCTAAAGAAATTAGCCAGTTTCTATTAAAGGGCCGTCTCCTCTCTGTCCATGTTAATGATGGATGGCAGGGGCCACAGCACAGGGAGACTTCTCCCCCTCCCCTTGGCTTGGCTTTCCCGAGGCATATGATAATTTTTGCATGATCTGTCTCACAAATGCTTGAATGCATTATTGTTGCAAAATGATAGCAAATTTTTAACATGCAGGAAAAGGATCAGATTTGATTTTCTCAATTTAATCTATGGAAAGGGAAATAAATGTATACCCAGGCTTTGGGTGATATCACTAAAACTGCTCATACCCAATCCTGCAAAATAAATAGAAAGTTATCTGTCACTTTGGTTATTTTTCTTGTTGTTGTGTTTACAAAATAAATGCAATCAGATTTATTCTGACAGAATTGCCCATTTTGAAAATTTCTAAAGATGCCAAAAATCCTTAATTACATTTGGATTCAAACTCAATCTACCAAGACATAATGTATCCACAAATATAATCTCACATTCTATATTCCCTCCTCCCCCATTATTACTCTAATACGCCCAGCAATCAGAAGCTCTGAAGTGCATCATAGAGAGGTGAATGAATAATTGATTGTGTGAGTGGCATACTATTATTGTTTTCATATTGGAAAAGGAGATTTATGCTGATGTTAAACAAAAAACTTTGGACAATTTAAATTTAGCAGGTTCTACTTGAGCAAACAATGACTCATGAGTTGGGCAGCACTCAAAACAATAAAATATTCAGAGAACTCTTCTCCAAAACACAGGCAGTATTTGTAGACAGGAAATAGAAGTAAAGAAATAACTGGTTAATTGGTTACAGCTCAGTATTTGCATTATTTGAACATGCTCCACTCAATTGGCAGCCTGTGATTGACTGGGATTTGTTTGATAGAGTCCAGCTGAGACACAGCTGGTTGTTTTGCTCCTATGTAGGGTTTCTGATTTGATCATGAATTAAGTTGAAGTTTGTAAAGTAAGAATTCAAGGTACAGAGATGGTCTCAGGCAATAGCCTCCTGATTATTTAATTTAACATCAGAATCCTTAGTAAATCATTTATATAAAATTGGCGATGAAGAGTAGAATTTAAAAGATACATATTCTTTTCACAGAGAGAATTAGGAAGTAACAATTGAGGGTGCTTTGTGCTAAAAAGCAAGAGGCTAGACCTTCTGCTTTTTATGTACATAACAAATATTTATTTATTGAGCCTTTAGTCTACATCTGACATTTTGTAGGCAATGGGAAGATAAAAATAAATATATACATTTTCTTTCATAAATAAACTTACAGTTTCATGATGGATACACACAGCAAACAAACAAACTAATAAATAAATAAATAAATAAATAAATTTAGAGTGGGTGATATTGGTTAACTTACCCTAAAAACCTTACTGGATTGTTTATGTAGTAGATATGGAGATGGTCTGAAAAGTAAACATTTATACTGGTCCAAAATATTTAACCAAATGTGTTAATATGAGTAGATATTCTAGTACATTAACTTGAGAAGAAAATTTAGGAAGTAAATGAATTTAAGTAGATATAAGAAAGCCAGTGCAGCACTGTGAATATTCTTGAAGGAGAGAGAAAGAGAGAGAGGGAGGGGGATTGATTTAACATATATTGAGGAAAAAGTGGTTTCATAAAAAGATTCTGGGGCAAGAAAATTGGAGAGACAGACAAATTGGCAAAATGAGCAGCGATCTTGGCAGAAATATGTTGGATACATTCAAACGAAAAGTGAACAACATAGCTAGGAAACAGAAGGTTACAATAAGCAAAGCTGGAAATATATTGGGTATGAACTAAATGCTTGGCCTTCTGCCTCATCAGGTCTCCATCTGTTGTCCAAACTTTGCAGATTCTCAATAATCTTTAAGTCTTGACATCTTTTTCCTACAAATGTATGTATTTTTCTTGAGTCACCATAGTGTCTGCAATGGCTATCAATATGGTAGTCACTAGCCACATATGACTTTAAAAAAATGTACAAATAAAAATAATTCCTTAGTCTCACAGATAGTATTTCCAGTGCCCAATGGACACGTGTGATTAGAAGCTACAAAGTGGACCATGAAGAAAATATAGATAATTTCTACCATTGTATAAAGTTCTTTGGGGGCAGTATAGCTCTAGAAGGACTGAGTGATGGCTGACTATGCCTTTTACAGAGTGGAATTTAGTGGGTATATGGATTGGTTGTTGAATAAATGTAATGTACTGCGCACTGCTCAGGCACCAACCAGCCCCTCAGAGATTAGACAGGGGAAGACTTTTCTGCTCCTATACGTATCCTTCATTTCACTTCTTTTTCATATGTTCCTAAAATAATGTCAATCTCAATCTTGTATGGGGAAGGATGGAGGGTACAGAGGGGGCTGGGAGAGAACTCACCAGGTGCTGTGTGCATGTATGTCACTATCTCTTTGAGGTACATTGTGATGTGAGACTATAATGCACCATTAAAAGTATAAAAAAGTCTTATGACTGTTGTCTACCTTTAATTATTTTGTCTATTTATTTATTTGTTTATTCATTTATTTATTTATTTTTGTTGGTGCATTGTAGTTATATACCATAGTGAAATTCAGAGTGACAGAAATATACATGCGTACAGCATTCCTTGTATTTCCCTCTGGCTCCCTCCCTGTTTCCTTCCCTCCCCATAGATAATTTTTACATTGATACAGATAAGTTCATGTATGAATAAAGGATTATTAGAATTGTTTTCATCATCAGATATCCCCTTTCTTCTCCCCACCTCCGTCCCCAAATCCTCTTCCCCTATTCTACCAGTGTCTCCCCTCTTTTATCTGAAATCCTCTTTGTTTCCCAGTTTCTCTTTAGCTTCCACATATGAGTGAAAACATATGATCCTTCACTTTCTGTGACTGGAAAACCTCACTTAGCATAATAGTCCCCAGTTCCATCCATTTTCCTGCAAATGATGACTGTGTTATTTTTAATGGCTGAGTAAAATTCCTAAGCATGTGATTGGTCATTATTTGTGTTATTTGTGTTATTACTATTTAATATTTACCTCCCTCAACTAATTGCATAGAATGTAATAGCAAAAGGACCTTTCTTTCTTGTTGGCACCATTTCCTACTTCTTAACACTATGGATTGCAAGAGTCTGTTGCTTGAATGAATGACTAAAAACTGGTGCAGAAAGGGGTGGTACATCCTTGTGAGGCTGAGTACCACTCCGCACAATTTTGAGCACAGTCAATTATGTGCCACAGAAATACCTATGCCAATCAAAGACTGGCAGGATATAGAAGTGGAAATGACATCCCTCTCCTGAGGCTCAAACCCTTTCTGTATTAGCCATTACCAAGCTCTTGCTGGTGCATGGAAAGCCTAGGTGGGGAAGGTATGCCTAGACCTATTTTGTTGTCCTGACCTACAATTAAATCCAGGTAGTCACTAAGTAGAAACTGAATATTCACTTTGCAGATGCAGTCTTAGGGAATCAAGTGTGAGACAAGGAAGCACATTTCCTGATCCATGGAGTGACTGTGGTATTAAGGTAATACCATCCTGCATAATGACTAATTGTTTAGGAGTAGATAATTAATCATGATTCAGGGTCCCAACCCAGTGTTATACCAAGCGGGAAGGTTCTCAGCCGCACATTCCAGTGTTCTTTGGGTAGTGACATTTCCCTTTTGTGTAGTCACAGGGAAGGAGCCATGAAGACCCCATCTGGATAGGGTCAGTACATCTGGGATTTCAGATGCTGCTTTGAAGGAGGTCAGTGTTCCCATCTGTGTGCAGATAGGAGCCTATTTAGTGTAAATGCTAGAGTTGAGCCTTTGACAGAAAAAGAAGCGATAAATGTCAATATGTGTTCTTCAGGGCTAGCAGAATATTACCTAGGAATTTATTAGAAATATAAATTCTCTTGGCTTTGGGGGTTCAGTCTAATAAAGTAGTTTTTAACAAGTGGCTCAAGTGACTCTGAGGAGCACTACATTTTGAGGACCACTCTGCTAGTGGAAAGTGAAGGGCTGCAACACTACCTATGTTGGACAGAGAGAGGAGCCCAGGTCCTCTTCTGCTTTTGCCACATGCTAAAGGACATGCTAAAATGCATCGTGAGGAGAGATCATCTACTAGCATCACATTCATAGTCACCAGTTCCCCAAGTCTTTCCAAGAGAGCTTGGACAGAAGGAACTTTGGATGATGAGGTTCTCCAATATTGAGGTACAGCCTGGCCAGACTCAAGCTCATGCCAAGAGAATCAGGTCAGGACTTACCACAGTACCTGGAAAATTGAGAGCTGAATAACATTACCTTTCCTGTTTCCACAGCAATTATCTCCTTCCTAAGATAAAACAGTTTCAATATTTTAAGTTCATCACCTCAAATATCTTGTAAAGTTGCCTCTCTCTTTCTGAACATCTCCTCTTCACTGGCTTTCAGGGATTTCAGTATGGTATTTTGTTCCTGTCAATGTTGTACTGTTAATAATCTGGTCATGCTCTAGTGAAAGTAGAGAAAAAAAACTAAAACCAAAATAAACAGAATTCACTATTAATTTACTCTCTGGTATGGGATAAATTCTTGTAAAAAAAACTCAGTGGTTCGATCTAAAAAAATCAATCTTTTTCTCCTTTTTATTTTGGTATCTTTGAATATCTGGCTATCATTCCTTATGACTACCTTCAGGTAGTCGTAACTACTTCAGGAACTAAAATTATAGAGCTTGCATTGGTTATACACCTTAGTCAGGAAGTTAGTCTCATCTACCCTAAAGTCCTGACCCTAACAATTGCTAATAATCAATAATGAAGAAAGGAAGCAGCTGATCAGTATCTTCTATTCCATTTCCTTTGCACTCTGACTTAGTTTGAGCAACAAAGTTGTTGAATCATCACGACTGGGGGAGATTTTAAAGATGGACACTATAGAAAATGATGCCCAATCACAATCAAATAAAATTTCCAGGGGGAATTTGATCACAGTTCCCTGCTGACAAAATGATTAAAATCTTTTGAGAATGAGAATCAAATGGGAAGGTGACTGTGACCACATTCTCACAGTGGCCTCCACCTGGACATAAATAGCCCCTTAGTTTGAGAAAAACAAGTCCAATCACTACACTGAGAGCACTTTCCATAACATAAACCAAGATTTAAAAAATTCCAACTTCTGCGATGTGGAAACCTCATACTATAATTAAAGAACAGAAGACAACGGTTGGTTTAGTTTCTGATGTGCCTATGATGTCACTCTTGTTCATGTGTCTGATCCTATAGATTGATATTTTGAAACCACTATAAGATATGGTCTTCTTTCTTATTAAAGCTCCTTAAAACAGGATCCTTGTAATAGAAGCTCTTAAGTCATCGTAATTTTATTCTGCATTATTCCATTACTGTTCAAAAAAATGAATGTTCAATAGATGACCCCAGAGCTTATGAGATCCTCTAGTATCAAAGAAAGATTAAATTACCCTCATTAAACTGTATTTGCAATGAAAGACAGGATTAGAAAAGTTTTTAGAGAATTTCAAAAGAGGTGGAAATAAAAATAGATAATATAAGACAGTGGAATTGTCAATGGTGGCTAAAAATAGTAGATTAAATGCTAGGAAATAGGACAGTTAGAGAGTCTAAATATAATACCATGTACTACTTGATAATTTTGCAAAAGATGAAATATCCCCTTATAATGGAGGTACCTGGCAGTGACCAACTTAACAATGTCACCAAAATTAATATAATTGACAATGGAACAACTTGATAATCCACATCTTCCAACACAACATAAGTTGAAGGCCACAGAATCTCCTATAAATTATTTTTCCCAAAAGCAGTTAGTCTGGATTTTCTCAAGCCTGGAGGTCAATCCTACATTGAGCCAGAGATAAACAATAAAAATATAAGACAGAGATAAACAAGTTAAGTAGCACAATGAAGTGATAGGTAACCCAGCATGTTTGGCATTCTGTAAGACAACTGACCTGGCTTCTGCAAAGAACATCACTGAAATAGAATGAAAAATGGCCCACTAAGATATCCACATCTCAATCCTCAGCACCTGTGAACATTTCCTTCTGTGGCAAAAGAGACTTTTATGTGTAGACATGTTTAAGGATCTTGAGATGGGAGAGGAGATTATATTCAGGTTTACTTGAGTAGGCCCTGAATGTGATCACAAGTGGCCTTGTGAAAAGAATCCAGACAGTGATCTGACTACAGTAGAGAATAAGGTAATATGTCCGCTGGGCAGAGCCTAGAGGAATATAGATAGGATCAAAGAAAGGTGGTAGCATGCAAACAAGGACGAGGCAAAGAAGAGGTAGATTCTCTCGTGAACTCTTAGAAGGAACCAGCCTTAATGACGCCTTGATTTTATCCTCTTAAGCTTCATTTTGGACCTCTGATTTCCAGAACTGTGAGAAATAAGTTTTTAATTGTCTTAAGCCACTATGTCTGTGGTAACTTGTTATAGTGGCAACAAGGAATGAGTGCACACACACATGAAAGGTTAATAATGATAAAGAAACAGGGGGAGTGGTGTTCTTCTGGTCCAAGGAATTAAGCAGATATGACAACTACATATAGTGCCGAGACCCTCACTGGGATCCCAATTTATAGAAAGCAGTTGTAAAATGCAATTTTGAAATAATTGAGAATTTCAATGAGCTAGATATTACATAATAATAGAAAACCATTGAAATTGATTGTTTTTCATATAATAAAAATATATTCCAAAGTGTTTTAGAAAAATGCCATGATTTCTATACTTTACTTTCAAAAAATATTTTACAAGTGAGGCATATATGTGGCGAGAATTAAAAAGCAAATATGACATAATGATTGTAACTAGGAGATGGCATGTGGATTTACTGCCAAATCTTTTGAGTAAGTGTTTTAAATGTTCTTAATAAAGAGGGAAATATCCTACAATAAAATGTATATACTAAATTTTTTAATGTCAATGAGTTAAAATATGTTCATTAAAGCTGGGCGTGGTGGCGCACGCTTGTAATCCCAATACTTGGGAAGCAGACACTGGAAGATCCAGGTTCGTGGCCAGCCTCAGCTACTTAGTGAGGCCCTCCGCAACTTCGTGAGACCAGGTTTCAAAATAAAGTATAAAAAAATAGGGCCAGGGGTGTAGCTTAGAGGTAAAACGCCCCTGGGTTCAATCCCCAGTACCGCAAAAAAAAAAAAATGTTCATTCAACAGAATACCATAATTTTAGTTAGGGAAACCTAGCTGCTATAACTTAGAACCCCTACATTTCAATAGCTGGTCTCCCCACCAGCTCACCGGGAAGAGGTGTGACTGTCCTTGTCTATGGCCGAAGCAAGAGAAACCAAGTATCACACTCGAAGTTTTCCATGATTCTGGCCTAGAAGTGTGGCCTATAACTTCACCCCCATATTCCATTTGCTCTTAATAACCCACCACATCTGTGCACAGAAGTCCAACATTTTTATCTGCCCGTATCGTCAAGACAAAAGCTCCTGTTAATATTTAGCAATCACTACCATGGTCCTTTTCCTTTTTGAAAGTATAGTATCATGATTTCTTCCAAAGAAATATGTCAGAGAAATCTGAACTGTCCACAGCATTTTATTGACCACAAATCTAAACTAAAACCATTAAGAGAAGTCATTAAAATAATCCCAGTGCAAATGTCTATTAAAGTTTGACACCTTATTTATTTCCTAAAAATATAAATAGTTATTGAATTAGACTAATAATACATCATATATACATTTGCATGCACACATACTATCCACCATACTATTGCCAACCATATTAAAACACATTTTTAGATAATACCAATGTAGATAATACCAATTATTTTTTCCTGAAATCACATAAATGTAGCCACATTTGACTAGTGGCCTATAAAGCAACTGATATACTACCCTGCCCCGTGTCTCCCCATAGTCTCATCTTCTTCCTGGTGTCTCTTTTGCCACCTGAACTAGTCTTAGAAATTTATTCCTGTATTCATCCTTTTGAATATTTTTTAAGAACCTGCAGCTGAATGCTATAGTAGGAACCTCATAAGGACAGGGACATTGTCATGTTCATCTATAAAGTTGGAAGGAATATGGGAAATATCCATAGAGACAAACATTTTAAAAATGTTTAAGGTGGTCTCATAGATGCAAATGATGCAATTTCACAAGAGAAATGAAAGTTGTCGATTCTAGGAATGGATGGAGGTGAAGAAAAACTTTCCAGAGGTGGTGATGTCAGAGGGGAGTTTTAAAAAATGAATATATATTCATTAGGCTAGCCAGTTAAGAAGTCATTTGGGGCAACAATCAGCTAGTATGAATTGCCTATTTTAGATATGTGCTAGTAAAACCTCTTGTAGTAGATTTCTTCGAACATCATTTCTTTTGGTAACTTTTTGAGCATTGTTCACAAGTATCTAGCATTCTTGTTTTCCAACGAGGAAAACTAAGACACAAAGAGGTTAAATTTTTCTCAAGAGCAAATAGCTACTAAATGTCAGAGAAAGATTTGATTTCTAATCTGTTTCATTCCAAAAGTTTTGCCCTTTTCATCATATATAGTATTATCTCCCATAATATACAATTTTCTCACATGGATAGAAAGAGTGGATATGGGCTTATTTGTTTAACAAATGGCAAAAAATGAAAATTTTAACTTCAAATTGATTGATTTGTATTATCTCGTAATTTATCTTGCCCAAATTATTCACAATTACAAGCTGTTTCTTTGCTTTAGCAGTACTGAAATACCAACTTTTCAAAACCACAGGAAGAGCTGGGCATGGTGGCACATGATTGTAATCCCAGTACTTGGGAGGCTTAGACAGGAGGATCGCAGGTTCAAGGACAGCCTCAGCTACTTAGTGAGGGTCTCCACAACTTAGTGAGACCCTGTTTCAAAATAAAGAATAGAAAATAGGGTTGGGTATAGCTTAGAGGTAGAATGCCCCTGGGTTCAATCCCCAGTACTGCAAAAGAAACAAATCAAAACAAAACAAAACCACAGGAAGAGTGTCATATACTTGAACCAAATATTGTGAGGACATTTGAGAAATAAATCTAAATTATTATGTTACGGGGAAAAAATTCTTGGTCTACCTAACATGTCTTGTTTTTAATAAAGTTGGGTCATAAGGGATAAGAACTTAGAAAAATTCTCTGATTTATCTGAATCACAAAATTACATCCGAAAATACACACATACACACATATGTATATTACATACACATGCACATTTCTAGTAATCTTTCCTGTGGCCCTGCTCTCAGAAATGTAGTAGAATCCATTACAAAACTGTCAGGCCGAAGATCAAAGTTTTGTCTTTGAGGAGCACAAAGCACTACTAAGAATGTGTGATTTCTGTTTAAGATTTATGGGATAGAATTCACTATACAAAAACATCTCTTTAATAATGAAATTTTCTATTTTAATGAGGTTTATGGCAACAGCTTTGCCTGTGACATTTTGCAAATTCTGGCCTTGCTATAGAACCTGACCTAAAAGGATGATGTGCCCAAATGAGGGTAATGAACCATAGGTAACAATTTTCATACTTGACTTCAGTCCTTCTCGTGTACGCTGAAGCCGGTGAGGGATGGACTTGGCTCAAATCCAGTCCTGTTGCTCCATGAAATCTCACTCCACTAGTTTGTCTTTTTCTGCACCATTTGTGATCCTTGTAATTTACTCTTTAAATTTAACCAAAAGATAAATGTGCCAGAAAGTGGAGTAAACACTAACTATGTGCAAGGGTCTTGCAAAAGAGAATGAATATGACTAGAATTCACATTTGCCTTCACAGAGGACTAATACCCACAGGGCTGTTGGCCCAGTTCCCAACCAGATATTTGATCTACCAAGTGTGATTAAGTTGTTGGGCCACAAAACAAAAACAGGTAACTATGTGAGAGGATGGATATATTAATTTGTTTCATTATAGTCACCAGTTTACTCCCTATATGTATCCCGCAGCACCATGCTACATCCCTTAAATATGCACAATAAAATGTATTTTGAACAAGGAAATAGTGATATGTCACAGTGACTTTTGGAAAGGATATCTTCCTTTCTAAAAATAGTTTATTTAGGCAGTCACGGATTTTCAACATTTCCAACAAATAGATATCAAAATATATAAGCAGAAAATTATGAAAATCCCATCCTGATTTTTATATGATAAATCATTTTTATCATTCCATGTGATATTGCGAAGAACTCCTACTACACACTAGTAAAAAAGGCTTCCATTGAAATACCTCTGTAGTTTCAAGGAATAGACCAAATTAGGAATGAACTAAATAACTATCTGCCCTAAAGTAGAATGAATAAATAAATTTTGTTATATTCAGAAGGATGGTAGAATATGTTCCCCTAAATATACCACTCTGATATAAGGACTATTTTGATGTAAATATACTTGGAAACCAGAAAATGCAAGAAACATCCCAATCTTCCCTTTTCTTCTTTTTTTTTTTTTTTGCGGTACTGGGGATTGAACCCAGGGGCGTTCTACCTCCACGCTATGCCCCCGGCCCTAGTTTTTATACTTTATTTTGAAACCAGGTCTCACGAAGTTGCGGAGGGCCTCACTAAGGAGAGAAAGAGAGAGAGAGAGAGAGAAAGAGAGCTGAGGCTGGCCGCGAACCCGGATCCTCTGGTCTCCGCCTCCCAAAGTACTGGGATTACAAGTGTGCGCCACCACACCCAGCCCCTTTTCTTCTTGAAAATGAGAGATAAAATCTCCTGTGTGGTCAGGTGCGGTGAGGCACACCTTTAATTCCAGTACTTGGGAGGCTGAGACAGGAGGGTCACAGGTGTGAGGCCAGCCTCAGGAACTTAGCAAGACCCTCAGCAATTTAGCAAGACCCTGTTCCAAAATAAAAAATGAAGAGGGTAGGATATGTAACTCAGAGGTAGAATGTCCTGCGTTCAATCACCAGTATCAAAAAAACAAAAATCCAAAATCTTCTGTGTGGAAAAATGTCGTTCTGTGCCAGGAAAAAAGAAACATTTGATGGAGAGCCATAGACATTGTAATTTTGTTCAAACATTTCTTGTTAAAATAATTCTAACTTTCTTTAAACTTCCCACAAAATGTAATAACTTTCCCAAAATTGCCTCTCTTTGTTCAACCTAATATAAAAGAATTTAGGTTTTTCTACTTCTTTGGGCCTTCAATTCCTTATGAGGGTTCTTGTGTCATGTAAAATGTGTTTAAATTTGTAGGTTTTCTCCTATTATTCTATCTCATGTTAATTTAATGCTCAGGACCAGTCAGGGTCCTGAGAGGGTAGAGATACACAAAGGAGTCCACTACAGTTCTCACAATATAATACTACACAGTAATGAAAATAAGCACTAAAACTACACACAGCAGTATGGATGAATCTTCACATACATACAGTGGAAAAAAAAACTAGATCCAGAAAAGGATAAACATCTGACTTCATTTATACAAAGCACAACACAAAATTATGTCATTTGCAGGGAAATAGATGGAACTGAAGAACATGATGCTAAGTGAGATTAGTCAGTCACAAAAAGTGAAAAGTCGGATGTTTTCCCTCATATACGGAAGCTAGGGAGAACTGTGACATAGTAGGGACTCCAGACAAAGGAGGAGAAATCTTAGATGAGTTAAGAAGGCGACCTAACTGAGGGAGATGGGAGGAGGGAGGAGGAAACACCTCAATGGACATGATGTACAAACACAAACTTATCAAAGTCAATCACTGTGCTGAGCACAGGAGGGATGGAACGAGGGAAAGAGGAGGGAATGGGGCGGGAATGGGAGGAGGGCTCAATGAGTACTGTGTGCATGTATGCCTCTATCACCCTGAACTGCATCAAGATGTATGATTACAAGGCACCAATAAAAAAAAGAAGTTAGAATAGTGGTTATTCATTCTTGAGGTCGTAAGCAATAACTAGAAAGGAGAATGAGATGGAACTTGGGAGGTGCTGGTAATGTCCTGTTTCTTAATCCGATTACTAGGTTTTCACTATATCCAATTGTGAAAATCCACAAATTCTCACATTCTACAATGTACATTTTTTTTTATTTTTCCTTTATATTGTGTTAGAGGTTAGTCTTAGTGACTTAATCCTAATGAAGAGTATGTGCTGGGTGCAGTGAGCCACACCTGCAATCTCATTACTTGGGAGGCTGAGATAGGAGGACCGCAGGTTTGAGGCCAGGACACACTAACTTAGCTAGACCCTGTTTTAAACTAAAAAGTAAAAATGGTCAGGGGTGTGGCTCAGTGGTAGAATGTCCTGGGCTCCATCCTCAGTTACCCCCCCCCACACACACACATATGAAAGAATGAAGAGTATGTGTAATTATGAGGCTGTTGAGACTAAGTTGTTAACAGCCTGTCAGTTTTGTCCAGGCCTTTTGGGAAGAAAAAAAAAATCCTCTGAAGTCCTGAACCATCCCCTATATTTGATTTCCCTGAGGTGGCCGCACTGTGGGAAACCAAGGCCACTAGGTGGAGCCAGGTAACATGCTGGTTGACTCTTTTCTAGTCATCACTACTAAGGCAAAAGGTACGTGAGGGAAGGTGCTAGAGTTTCTGAACCAGATCATCTATCAGCTAATTATCACCAAGCAGCTCATTAGATGCCACATGCAAAGAATCATTCAGGTGATACCTTTGCAAAACCTCGTCCCTCAAAAAAATCATGACATATGAAAATATAACCACAGGCTTAAGGCAAGTTTTGGAGTAGTTTGTTATTTTGCAGGTAGATAACTAAAGTATATATTTTCAATGAAAGGATCGTTTTTAAATCTCAAGAATTTATAATTCTGTATGTAAAATGCTCCTCTATTCCCCCCCTTTTTTTGTCATACTGAGGATTAAACCCAGAGTCTCACAAAAGTGCTCTTTTTATTTTTATTATTTTATTTTATTATTATTATTTTATTTTATTATTTTATTTATTAGCCCTTTTTATTTTATTCTGAGACAGCGTTGTGCTAAGTTTCCCAAGCTGCCCTCAGACTTGCAGTCCTCCTGCCTCAGCCTCAAAGTAGCTGGTATTACAGACTTGCGCAACCACACTGGGCTGTAGAATGTTCTTTTAGCTGACAGAGACAAATAGTTTAGAGCCTATTAAAAATCCTTTAATGGAAAGTACATGAAATCCACTGAAATCACTTTGGGACTAAAGCTTAGGTCTAATAATTATGCTTTTTCACAAAATCCTATTGTTCCCAATTGCAGAAATATACTATTTGATCAACATTTTGAAAACAAGTATAATAAAATTTGAAATTCTATACATTTCCAGTTATATTTGTCAAATAGTACTGATAATTAAATTAGATTTTAACAAAAGTTACTTTTATACCGTAATTTCAAGACTTTGGTTTGTTTAGCAACAGTTGACATCGTTTTCTCATTCGGTTAACTTAATAAAGTCTAGGCATCGCTTTATTTGGTTAAATTAGAAAAATGTTGTGATAAGCAACCCTCTCTGTTTCACAAATTTTCATTTTATTATGGAAAAAAATGTTGTGATAAGAAACCTCTCTGCTTCACAAATTTTCATTTCATTATGAAATAATAGCAAACCTTAGAATTCTTTTTCGTAGTCATCATAGCTTTTTATTTTTAACTATTTTTAAGCAAAACAATTTTGCTTTACCAAGTATGTAAACAAATGACTCAAAAATGATATTGTATGGTCTTGAACATTGTATTTTTCAAGTGATTAGCTAAGAATCTAAAATCTCAAGTCTAGCGTATTGCTAAGACGAAAAGAGGACAAGAAGACTAGAAATTTCTGTGCATGCAATAAAGAATACAAATCACTTTGAAGGATGATACTACCCCTTTTTTAGACTCAATGATTGAATGGAAAGTGATCTTAAGAAGAAAGAGTGAGCTCCCAGGCCTCCCCTTGCTTTTTGCTCTGTATATCCGGTATTTCAGAATGGGAATCGGTGCACTTGCCTCGTCATTGCAACAGAATGAAACTCCAGATGCTCACAGATGGTAAGCCTGCAAACTTAATTAAAACTCATGCTTTATTATCTCAAAACAGGAAAATTGAGAAAGCCTTGCCCAAAGAAAATGTTTATATTTTCTCTCTCTCATCTCCAACCATCCAGAAAACTTTAGGGGTCACAGACACATAATAAAAAAAATCTCTTTTTGTTGCCAGGCAAGAGAGTAAAATAGAGTTACAGACCATTAGCTACATACTGATTCGAATTCAAATTCAATAAACAATTATGAGTTGTGTACTGTGTACCTAGCACTGTATTGCTGATTTTATCAGGATTTAATGAGAATATTATAAAAAGGAAATAAATGGAAAACCTTTCATCAACAAATATACATTGAGCACTTACATTCTGAACACTGTCTATGTCTGATTGAAAATTTTTTTCAGTAGTTATGGGCAGTTTTACTTTTTCTTCTTATATGTATTTACATATACTGTAAGCTCTTAGTAGGTGAGTTTTCTTTTTCTTATAAACCGTTATGTTTTTACAATGGTTCATATCTTGGTAGATGATTTTGAACTTTAGAGATTATATTTCTTAGTTAATGTAGTTGTTTCTTCTCATGTTCACTACTGATTTGAATGTAAGAGTAGAAATATAGAAAAAATAATCTCTCACAGGTACACTCTATTAAAGGGTTTATAGTCATTTTTATCGTCATATATATGTATATATGTTTTTTATTGTCTAGGTCTTTTTTAGCCAATTAATCACATGGAAGAGGTAATTCTAAATAATATTACCTCTATTGAACACAAAGCTCATACTCTCCCTACTAGCTACATGAACTTTTCTCATAGAAATATAAAAAATATTTTGTTTTCTTCATATTGACAAGATACATATCATATGTTATCTATAGAAGATATGTTTATTTTTCTCTTAAAACTCTCATCTCTATTTGTGGGCATCAAGAAGAGAGACAGAATTCAGGAACATTGCATCAATTACTCAATAATTTAACAAGGAAAAGTTATTTATCTGAATGTCCAGATAATATGCTGTAAATGAGGCTATTTTAGTATATTTAAGTATGGTGATTCCTAATAAAAATATTAATTTTGAAGACATTACAGATTTGAACTGTATTATCCATTCTATACATTCCTTTTGGTTAGTCTTTGGCAACTTTCCTTTTTATGGTCAACTTTAACTTTTCTATCTATGGCAGTTGCCAAGTTTTCTAAACAGCATAGTTTAATTTAGGTCTTTATTTATATATTTTCAGTTTTTTTCAAATGAGGAATCTTATTTTTAATAATGATGATAAATTTTGTCTTCACTTCTGTACTTTGTCTATATGTAATTTATATTTCTTGACTAGTGATGTTTCCTCATATTTCCAGAACAATGGTAAACAGAGCTACTTTTAAATACTTTTCTGGTGTTCCCTTGCTGCAATGAAAATGAATGCACTTTTTCACACTGAGAAATACTCACTGGTAGGCATATATTCATCAACAACGAGCTTGATGATCACAAATAGACTTGTCTGAAACGGATAAGTCTATAGCAGGTATATTCATGAAGAGGCCCAAATTGGAAATAAAAAAAAATCTATCAAGGATAGAATGAATAAATTAATGGTGGCATCTTCATATAGTGAATAACTACAATCAGTAAATATAACTGCAGACTACTGATTCATGCAACTGCATGAATAAATCTCAAAAAATGTATGTGAAGGAATTTTATACAAAAGATATGTTGTATATGGTGTGATCCCATTTATATGGAATTCAGGAACAGATAACATTAGTCAATGGAGACAGAGGTTAGAATCCTGGTTTCCTGCAGAATGGGATATAATATTTACTAAAAGGTTCTCTAGAGATCTTTGACACAAGAAATATTCCACATTTTATATTTTAATCAAGGAGAAGAGTAACACAAGTACATATTTATATAAAAATGTACTAAGCCATATGCTTACAATTTATGTATTTTATTGTATCTGTTTTACCTCAGAAATGCATAAAATCAATGGCAATAGTTTTAAAAAATACAAATCATTATCACTTTTAGCCATGATGGAGCAGCTTGTGGTAGATAAAACAAATCAAAACAAAACAACCAGATAGGCCATATAAAATTAGGGGAAGCAATTTGTTTGAAAATGTCAATGAGCTTCCAAAGTAACTAGGACTCTGTGAGTTTTCTCTTCGGGGCAATTGCAAATTCTTGGAGCACAACAAGGTTGGAGAAATCCAGACAGAAACCTATGGCTAAGAAGTAGAGAAGCCAGAAGAGCTTTGAGGGATAACATGATTCTGAGGAAATGTAAACAAAAATTCAGTGCTGCTAAGACAGGTAGGACTAAAAAGGTCAATATTATGGTGAGTAAACTTAAATAACTCACATTTTTCTCAGTAAGGTATTTTCAGGTTAAGTTGTTCAAGGCAGGGAACTAAAGAGCTAAGCTGAAAGCCAATGGAAAGTAAAGCAAAATTATTCACAATCTCACAACCCTAATTACCCAAGACTGTCAGGTGGGACCCCTGGAAAGCCACTCATTTGCAGGCAGAACCCAGCCTCAAAATCAACCCAATCACTGGTTGAATATAGTTTCCTCAAATCTATCAGAGTGGAAAGGCTGAACCCTCTGTGGTGTTCGTAAGAACACAGCTTCCAAAACTTCCACAATTCTGAAAGCAAATTTAAGTGCTCTTACCACACATATAAGAAAGATAACTATGTGAGATGATGGATATATTAAATTGCTTACATGTCATTTACTGTATATATAAACATTTCACACACCTTAAACTTATACAATAAAAATGGCATCAAAAGTCAGTGGAAAATATCAAGATTGAAGTATGAAAAATAGCTACATAAAATTAGAAAAAAATATGAAATACATATGGAAAAGAGTGAAAAATCCAAACTTTTGTAATTGAAACCCCAGAGGTAGAGGAGAAAGAATAAATGGCATAAACAATATTGGAAGGGATAGTGAATAAGAATTTTCCAAAACTGAAGATAGATGTCAAGTGACAGATTCCAAAAGCTCTGCAAATCAGTCAGAATAAATGTGCAAGACCTCACACCTAGGCATCTTGCAGTGTCACTATTGAAAATCAAGCAAGAGAAGATCTTAAAATCCTTCAGGAACTTCATAAAACTGATAGGTGACTTAGAGCAGCTATTCAAGAATTCTTTACTCAATGAAAATATCCTGTAAAAGTGAAAGCAAAAGGATACTTTCAAACAAAAGCCATGAGAACTCTTCACCATCAAATCCTAAAAAAGTTCTAAAGTACTCCCTTTAGGCAGAAGGAAAAACATCCTAAATAGTAAAACAAAAATGAAAAACAATAGAAAAAGTTAACATGTGAAGACACTGATAAAATGTATAATGAGCATTGCTGGCACAAATTAATAAGTATCATATAGGTTTTTAATACAAACAATGCAATATGACAAATAATGCAGTAATGAATGTTGGCATTAGGATTGGGGATTAATGGAGGTAAAATGTTCTAGGGTCCATGCCTGACCAGTGAGTGGAAAAAGATATCTCAAGTGTAATACAATAAATTAAGGATAAATGAAAAAGAATGGACTGGATTTTGGTGTTTTTTTTTTTTTTTGCGGTACTGGGGATTGAAACTAGGGGCATTCCACCTCCGAGCTACACCCCCAGCCCTATTTTTTAGTCTTTGTTTTAAAACAGGGTCTCACTAAGTTGCAGAGAGCCTCACTAAGTAGCTGAAGCTGGCCGCAACCCCGGATCCTCCGGTCTCAGCCTCCCAGGTACTGGGATTACAAGCATGCGCCACCACGCCCGGCTTGGACTGGATTTTGATTCCCTGCATGGTGTAGGTGTAGGAATCTGGAGGTATACCATGATGCATTATTCTAAAAGTGTAGAGATACATTCATGGCCTTTATTAACCAAAGAAGTATAATACAACAAGTACTATAAAGATGATGCTCAGGTTGCTAATGGGAGCAATTAAAACTCATAATCAATCTGAACTTGGGAGATCAGAGGATAGGAGTATGCCTCAGTTGTATAGCATTTGAATAACATATGCAGAATCCTGAGTGCAATCCTTAGCCCCCCCCCCCCCACACACACACTAGATCGAGGTAAGCTTCCTGGAAGAGCAGAGCTGAAGAATGGATGAGTTATATATAGGAAAATTTAGGGGAATGCAGAGAAAGCATAGGCAAAGAGAACATGTTAAAAGAGCCAGAAATGATATGTTCAGGGTACTAAAAACAGGGTACTCAGATTGACTAATGTGTCATTAGAAAGAGGATCCTCTTGTCCATTTTAAATATTTAGGTATAGGCAGTGTAATATGCATGTACATTTGAGTTGTAATCATTGAGTTAGCGGCCAGAGAGTAGTGAGCACTTTAGCCCAATCAAAAATACACATTTGAAAATTTTCAATCAGAAGCCACATCCCAAAGGCAGTTATTTCATGTGTTTTAATTAGCTTTATTTGTGACCAGTATTAAAAATTAGTCAATTAAGTATAATGAATGATAAAAATAATTTTTCATTTGTGAAATTAGTGTTATTCAAGATGTTGTAAAGATTTTTGCTTGAATTCAATGTAAGACTCCACCAAGCGCAACAGTCTACAGAATTTTCAAAGTGACCAAGAGATCTTAGGAGGTCTGTTTACCTGAATGAGGGAGGATTCTCTTTGCTGCACCCAACAGAATATTACTGGAATATTGCTTCTTTGGCATCTTCCTCAATTAAATATTAGATGAAGATTCTTAGAGAGCAGAGACTTAATCTAAGCTTTCAGAATGGGATTAATGACGTGTGTGTGTGTGTGTGTGTGTGTGTGTGTGTGTGCGCGCGCGCATGCCTGTTGTTTTGTATTGGTTGATGTGACAGAATTTGTTCCGAGTCTTGCTTTCATTATACTGTAGAGTTTGACAATGAGATTATTGCGAATGAGACCTATGTAGTAGACTACTCTTAGTTCTAAATGTTGGAACCTATGGATACTCTTCTCCCTCCTCTCAAGTAGAAGTTGTGAATGATTTAAAAAGTTGTGAATGATCAAGTTGGGTTGGGTTAACTTGAACAGGTGTATGTATGTTGCAAAAAACCTAAAGTACTTTGAAACCTCTGATAATAGTTTTGGACATCATCCAGGGTTCAAAATGGAGATGATCACTAGAGAACTTTATTCAGGATAATAGAATAATTGGACTGATATTTTAGACATATCAGGGTACAGTATGGATGAAGGACTTTTAAAAAGCTTATAGAGAGGAATGAGGGTGAAGAATTAGGAGAAGGAGCAATGTCTGCTGCCTAATACTTGAGAGATAACTAGAATGGTGGTGGTGGGGATGGAGGAACCAAGTTGGATTCAAGTTATATTGATGGAGTAGAATTACCAGGACTTGGAGAATTATCAGATATGAAAAGTCCAAAAAACAACTTGCTGAAAATGCTGAGGATATAGAAAAACTGACTAGAAAGGGGGAGGTGATTTTTATACTTGTGTACATTTTAATAACTTGCACTTCGAGGATATCAGAATTTTCATCAACATTTTCTCATATAATTGCAAGTCACTTTATTATCTTTTAAGTTTTAACAGTTTCTGAATCTGATTAGAATTTGTTTTTCCTTCATTTTAATTGATTAACATTTTGCAATAGTGTCTAATGGTTAATTTAAAAAATGAATCTTCAATTTGCTTTCAAATTTAATTTCAATTTTAAACAAATTGATTCTTGCTTTTTCCTTTTTCTTTACTACATTTTTTTAGGTTTCTTTAATTTGACTTTTTCTAGGGTTTCATTTGAGTACTTAACTCTTTATTTCCAGATTTTCTTAAAACTTAGAAACATAAATTAAAATTCACTCTTGGCCACATTCTATACTTCATTTTCCTACTTTCTAAATAGTATATAATTGCAGTGTTAGATTTTTCTTTCAGTGACTTTTTAAAAACTTGATTTATTTTTAATTATGTAACAATTAATTATTCTTTAGGGTTGGTATTGATTTTCCATTCTATTGCCAACCTGAAATGGAAATCATTGAATTTATTATAGTTTGTTTTTCCTCAGTTGAAATTATATCTATGTTATATATAAATATATAATCTAGATGTCTCTTTGTTTTTATATATCATTCATTTTTTATTATTTTGAACTGAGACCATATTAATCAAAGTGTATAAATGCTATATGTATATAGATTGATAAACATATATATATTATTTGGATAATGAGAATCCAAATCAAGACATATACTATAACCATCACTCCAGAAGATTCCTTTTTGTTTGTTTTGAATAATACCCTCCACATAAGTATTATTAGAGGTACAAAATGCACTACTCTTTTTTTTCTTAGTTTTTTTACTCATAACAGTATGCTGATACAATTCATCTATGTCATTAATGACTGCAATAGTCATAATTTTAGATTGTTATTGCTATTTTATTATATGAATATGTCATTATTTTGTGGCTGCAATAATTGAGTTATTTCCAGTTTTCTTTTATGAATAGTACTCTTATTCACATTCTTGTACTCCTTTTTCCATAGGCACTTAATTTTCTTGGTCATAAATCCTGGAGGAGTAAACACAGATTAGGTACCCATTTAGATTTAGTAAATACCACCAAGTACATGTTTAAAGGGTTCATAGGGTTGGTCAATTTACATTCTTTCCAAAAGTGTATGAGAGTTTCAGTTGCTACACATTTTCACAAAATTTGGTAATTTCAGTTTTCTTTTTAGATTTATTTTCATTTGTTTGTTTCAATCTTAACCACTCAAGTGTGTATGAAATGCAGTAGTTTCCTTTTTTAGGGAGTGGGGTACTGCAGAACAAATCCAGGGGCATTCTAACTCTCAGCTACACCCTCAGTCCTTTTTTTTAAATTTTTATTTTGAAATGGGGTGTCGCTAAGTTGCTGAGGCTGGCCTTGAGCCTGCGATCCTCCTGTCTCAGCCTCCCAAGTACTGGGATTATAGGCACGTGCCACCATGCCAGGTAGCAATAAGTAATAATGCTGAGCACCTCTGTCATATGATATGGGCCATTTGGATTATATCTCCAATTAAGTCTTTTGCCTGTTTTTCAGTTGAATTATTAATGGCCATCTCTTTATTCTTTTGTGTCATGTGAGAATGTTTTACTTGTCTTCTAATTTACAGATACAGATTTAAAAAAATCTAATTGGCCATTTGAACATGTTTTTCAATCTTAAATAGTTTTCCATGTTTTCCTTTTATAAGTAGTCTTGCTGGAGTCTCCGTGTTGTTTCTATTTAATATATGTAAGGTCTTTAATAATCACACATAGAGTAATAATTATATTTTTGAAGCATTTTTACATTGTTTTCTCATTCAGGGACATTTGTTCTGATTTCCTAGATTATTTGCCTCTTATTGACTACATTTCTAGGCCAGTTATCTCTATGTAGTGAGAAAATGGCTGGCAATGGTACTGCACTATCATTCTCAAAGTTCAACTGCCTTCCAGAAAGGGAAGTCTTTCTTTGCAACAATTTCACAAAGACCTGGCCTGTTACTCATGGGCCTGAAGATGATTAAGGACATCAAATACCCAGAAAGATAGAAACACTAATGGACTTACACTTCAGTTATATGCCAACCCCGAAAGTAATTGTTGTGGTCAACCTCACCCACACAACTGGACAGAGTGGGAGTAGTATAGTTAAAGCACGTGCCATGGTAGGATAAAGAGCATGAAGGAAGGGCTGGCAAGCTCTCCAAAGGAACCCTATTCTACCCTTAAGAAGCGGGACTACACTCGTCCAGTATTTGGAGTAGACATTTTATTTTTCTCTCAGAGATTATATTGGTGCTTTAGCAATGTTTTAGTATTAGAGTAAGAATGATGGGGATAATTCATATTATTTAGTTTTGTTTTGTCCTTCAGTTTAGTGGTTCAGATAAGCAGAAAATACAGATAAGCAGAAAATATAAAGGATGTCCTGTAACTTCAGTACCACGATAGAAACTTAATTTCTGAGCTGACAGGTGGGTCTTCTAGATTTACTAGGTACCCTGAAGTTACTGAGGAACACACAGTAATTCCTCTTCATTTTGCAGGAGGTGTAAGTGTCCCTTAACAGCATCCCACTCCATTTTCATTAGTGAACTACCATGCAATATGTAGGATTCGAATGGACACTCTGACAAATAGCATACCACCACTTGTACTCTTAACATGCTGGCCCTCAATCTCTCCTCATTGCTGGAACAAAGATTCCAAACCCAAGTGTGTTTGCACCTGATTAAACTTCTAGGAGCCAGGCAGAGTTAGGAAAGCTGCTACTACCAGCTTACATGTGCACCATGGCTAAAATCATTGCTGGGAATATTCAGTTTAGGGCCTAGAGATGGCACTCTTCATTCATCTCCATTGATCAAGTTGTTATCCATCATCCCCCCTCCTTCTGCTAGTTATTTCAGTAGTGATACAGAAGACAAATCTCACCGTAAAGACATTTAAATATTCTTATACACAAAATGAGCCTGGATATAACTCTTACCCTGAATGATCAGAGTCCAGCACGTTGATATAATACCCTGTTGCTGCTGATTCTGTATCTGTGCTATGACCTAAACAAAGAATTTAAGCCTGTGATGATAATTTGGCACCTGTGAGATGCACTATTTCCCCTTGAAAGGAGAAGAAAAATAGACCAACAAAAAGCCAGCTGTATAATAAAGTAATAACTTTGAATAAAATCAGAATAGCATTGCAAATAGTTGTTTTGTCCCCCAATTTAATTTATAATGGGTATTTCCATGAATATATAGATTTTGTGGCTAGCTAGCATATTTGGAGGTTGTTTTAGGGTTGTGCTCATGTGAACATCTTCAAGAACATATAAAACTTATAAAAGAACATATAAAACAAAAGTAGCAAAGTTGCAGTGACAAGCCCAAGGGACATCACAATCTGGGAGGGCAAAACTATACATTATCTAAGTGGATGGTTCTAGGGGGCCCAATTCTTATAGCTACTTTCTTCCCCTCTAGCACTGAGCACTCATTGCCTTACAATGAAACTCCCATCTCAAAAAGAAAATTGCAATCAGGAGAATTGAGTCAATTCTGATGCTCTGTCTTTGAAATAGTTTTAAAGGACATCTATCTTTCAAATAATACTGTTGGCTTTGATGGTGCTGACAAGAGGTCAGTAAATATGCTAATGATCGAAAGAAGAGATAGCAATCTATGAAGGCAGAAACCTCAAATAACAGATTCCTTCTCCCAACAAGCTGAACATAAAAGAAGTACCATCAGAGAAACTAAAATCAGCAATCCTTGGAAATTAGCTGTTTCCGTTTGCATAGGTTTTGTTTTCAATCTAACAGAAGGATATTTAAAAGCTGGCTGGAAAATATTTATTGGTTTAAAGTTCCCACCCACAATCGAATCCAATTCAGGGAGAGGTTTGGAGAGTCATGTTTATCTGCCACTTTTGGCATCCACGTCCTGAGGTGACTCATGACCTGTGAGAATCAATACAACTATATTGACTGTTTCCCCTGCCCGCCTCCCCCGTGGCTCGCACAGCACCTTGTACATTCTGGGACCACACCACTGACTATGCTTCTTTGAATTGATCTGCCTAGAGATGACTCACTCCTACTGCACTGTGAGTTCCTTAAGGGCAAGGGCCATTTCGTATTCAGCTCAGAACCTCCAGCATCTAACAGTGTGCTTGCTCCAAGTGAAACCCCATACAAATTTTCTAAATAAATCATTTATGAGAGTTGAAATTTTAATTTGAGAGTAGAATATGGTATGTTGCCTCATCTCTTCTAGTTAGTCATGGGATAAGTCATTTTCAAAATAAATTTTTGGAAACATTTGATTGGTTAATGATACTGGGAAAAGTAAGGAGATTGAGATTGGGCATAACACATAAAAGACAGTGTGAGAAAAAAATAAGCAAGTCCTTTGAGGTGAGAATCTATTAATTAAAACATGTATTCCTGATTAGTAAGCACCACCAAATATTCTGGATTTGGAAATTTTCTTAGCAAAGGATAATTACACAGTATGAAAAGAATATTGGATAGGGTAATCATTAAAGAACATACATTCTTGAGAGGGGAGATAAGCCATTAACTCCTTGCTAATACATGAATAAATAAGGAAGCTGCATGCTGATAAGTGCTATGTAAATAACAAGACTGGGTAAAGTGGCTTAGAGACATTCCAGCTAATGTGATCTGACAAGTGCTTTTTCTTAAGAGGTGATGTTTGATTTGCGTCTTGATAGATGAGAAGGAAGAGACCATATGAAGATATGGGGAAGAAGTTTTTGAGTCCAAGGTAACAGCAAACGAAAAGGTTTGATATTGGAAGACGCTTCTTATGTTCAAAAGCTATAAGGAAAATGCCTATAGACAAGTTTGTCGAACAAGGGGTTGAATAGGTAGAAATGAAGTTGAAGAGGAAGAAATATAATAGGTTTTAGGGGATTTCACAGAGAGATGTACTATTTGATGATTACATACTTAGTACTTAGGGGTACTAGTTATTAAAACATTGAGGTATTTGTATCCTACCTTATGAATAAGCATTAAAGACCTCAAATGTCTACTTTGGTGACCCCAGCCCACATCCTGGGACCCAGTGATCCTTCCCATGATCCAGCAACTAAAGGGAAAGTGAGATCCACAATAGGTAGTGTGCAGCCTGGTTGAATAGCATTCATGCTGTGCCCAGTGATAAATATTTTGAATATCACTTTTGATTTGGGACAATGGAGGGAGATATATGTAGATTTGATTCAAAAAGCTATTGGACATTTTCAAATAAAGATGAACTATGAGCTGATTTAAACTTTAAAAGAATTACACAGGCTTCTGTGTGTGGGGTATGCAGCTCTGGGAAGAACTAGAAATGGGAGCCTACACAAGAGCAGACTATTTACTGGTGCAAAGTGATGATGATTTAGATTAGGGTTGAAGCATTGGAGATAACAAATGCTCAGATTCAGGATATAATTCAGCATTAGTACTGTTTATTTTTAAATCTATATTTTGGATATGGGGTTGGAAAGACAAAGAAGAATCAAGGGTGGTTGTAAATTTATTAATCTGACCAAGTAAGTTTAAATAATTTATTTCACTGATATTGAAAATGTACAGAGGGTCAGTAGAACGCTTTAAAGGAGTAGGACTCACTAGCTCCATTCTAACGAAGTTAGGGTTGAAATGCCTGTTAGACATCCAAGTGGATCTATTGGTTGGTGATTGGGTAATTATGGACAGTTCTAGAGCAGAAAATGAAAAGCCTTATGTAGAGAGAATATATATATACACACACACACACACACATACAGAGAGAGAGAATATATATATATACACACACACACACACAGAAAATGTGCATCTGAAACTAATAATGAAATATGGTGTTTGAAGTTATGGGGATCAGCAATAAGAGATTTTGTGTGGAAGCAAAGAAAGGAAGACTAAGGAACTCTTCCTGGGAGACACCAACCTTTAAATGTAGAGGAGGAGAATCCAATAAAGGGGTGAGAAGGAATTACTAATGAGATAGGCGCAAAACCAGGTAAGTGGTATCTTGAAATAAAATGAAAAGATGTATTTTGAGTATGAAACTACTTTGAATTTCAAAGTTAAATGTTTTCCCCAGTATTTAATATTCTCCATTTTAGTGGTTGTGTCATGCCCACATAGTCTTATCTGGGAGCATGAGCACCCATCTAAAGACCACATTTCTCAGTTTCCCCTCCAAGTGAAGCTACGGAGCTAAGTCCTGGCCAATGAGCTGACCAGAGTGATATGTGCAATGTTGGAATGAAATGAGGAAGGAAATATTTGTTCTTTGAGTTCTCTTTCTTCCTTCTCCATGTCTCAGTTTCTTGCTGAGAACTGGAGGCAACTTTTGCAGCTGCCTTGGACCCAGAGATGGAATATTCATGTTTAAAGAAGACTGCACCATAGCAGTGGCCCAGGATTGCCAACTTATGGACTATCATAAAAACAAATATATCCATTTCTACTTTATTTAAGCCTTGAAAGTTAAGGTCTCTGTTATTGCAGTTAACCTATGCACTAACCAATTCAATAGATAAGATTGTTCTGTTAGTGTCTCAGTCTATTTGTGCTGCTATAACAACATACCTGAGACTAAATCATTAAAAAATATATTATTTCTTTACACTGCTGGAAACTGGGAAGTCCAAGATCAAGGTGACAGCAGGCTTAATGTCTGGGAGGACCTTCTCCCTGCATCCTCACATGGTGGAAGGTAGAAGGGCAGGAGGGACTAACTCCCTTTATCAATCCTCATTATTTGGCCCCTAATTCCATCTGTGAGGGAGTAGCTCTCATAACCTAATCAGCTTTTAAAAGTCTCACTTCTTAATACTACCAGACCTGCATTTTGGAGGTTATAAATATTCCAATAATAGCAGAAAGTTTCATTTCAATTCCTCATTAACTATTTATATCTTTAATTTTTTAAAGAAAACCCATCACAATGTTTTAGTTACCATACCTGCCAACAACAGAGACCAACACTAAGCTACCAACATGGCACCAATACTTGAGAAGACAAAGTTGTCATGTAAGGAAGAATCGATTACATGTGTGAACGATAGAAGTGGGCAGGGCCTCAGCCAGCACCACATTCAAGGGCTTTGACAGTTTGATTTGCAGACACAGGATCCCACATCACATCACAACACACTTAGAAATTGATTTGGTAGCAAAAATGATACACGAGATGGCCCGTTGCCATAGCATCAACTAGTCAAATCACAGGCTACCCCAAGAGGTGTCCTCTCAAGAGAACACTGGAACATCCCACTGAAGATAGAGTCAAGGCTCCAGATTAGAGGGAATGCTTTTCAGAAATAGTGTTCCATCCTCCACAATATAATATTTAACTTGAGTCTATATATGATGATTTCACCCTAGTAGGAAGAACACATGCATATTAAAAGCTCAAACACTTCCACTTTCCACCTCTTCTTACAGTTCACTTCGGGCATATGTGTTTCTTGAGTTTGCAACTCTGGGCTGAACTGTTTAGAGGTCCTAAGTCCTGAATGAGAGACACTTAGGACACAGGACATGGCAAGTCTCCTTGAATTCTCCTTTTACTCGATACTGCCCCCTCCCCTCCCCTGGTGATGGGTTTAAGGTCACTTCCTAATAAATTTATTGGCAATAAACTCTCTTCAAGTGAGTCGACTTCCTGGAGAATTCAAACTGCCAAATGCTAAGGATGATGTCAATGATACAAATTGTCATTTAGTTCAGTCACTTTGAAATAATTATTTTAGCATTCTGTAAGTAGTGCTTCATATAAAATAAAATAACCAGTTTAAACATGTTTCTTTTAAAATCAGAATAAAGGATGCTTTATGTTTCTATTTTAATATCGGTACTAGGAATTACAGTATAGTAGTAAAGTTGACATCTAAATATATAATGATAACTTCCTAATTATTAGATGAAGAAAAATAAAATTTCATTTCAGGGAAAAACACTATTCAAAAGCAAATTCATTTTTGGAAAAAAATATATTTGGGAGTTTTCAAAACTTAATATGAAATGTTCATAACATATATTTAATTTCTGACTCAGTCAAATATTTTAACATTTTATTTATATATAGCAAGCTAACATGCTAATGAAAAACAGGAAAATTTTTACATAAATTAAAAAGTAATGTTCAATTTATGTTTGAGGCCAAAGATCATATTCATTTCTTCATCTCAAATCTCCACTTAATTGCATCTTAATAGTCATAGCAAAATAGCCCATATGGTGGTAATTGCATAATATATTTATGAAGTGACAATTTTCCACATATGGGATGTGTCAATTTTCTAAGAACAGAGAAATTCCTTAATCACTATGTTTGTTCCTTATTGATACTTTAGAAAGTTTCTTCTCCACTCAAATCTACTGGCACATAGTTTATACATGCAAGGCAGCAACTCCAGGCTTCAATACATATTTGCATATGTAAAGTGGAACTCATGTTTGCAAGCAATACTATTTAGATTTAGCCTAGCAGTCTCATGGAAATCCATTCATAAACCAAGTTTTCAAGTACACTTAATAGAAATTGGTGGTGCATGGTAAGAGTCTTTTTTTTTTTCTTTAGAGTGCCTATTAAAGCTGCATAAGATCTCTAGCAACAGTTACTATACAAAAATAGTTCCATGCACAGTAAGGTGTACACTAAGGGCTTGTTATTCTTCAATGTGCAAATAGAATTGTCCCTCTTTAGATTTGTCACATGAATTGTTTAATAAATAAAAATTAAATATATATTTCTATTATAACTAGGAGATAACTTCCCAGCAAGCTTGAACTTGCTCAAATGGATCATGTAAACTCTATAGGTTCTGAACTCCTTTTTCTGGTTTTAAATTTAGTAGTGTGGAATGAGTGAAAGAAAAAAGGGTCATAATATTAACAATCTGTATAAGACAAAAATAAGACATGGAATATTTAAACGTGAGAGGTGTGAAGAATTCATCTACTCTAAGGCCCTACAAACCAAATACTTCTAGAAGCCAGAAGGGTGACAATATCCAGGTGTTGGAAAATAAATTATGAGCATTATAGCAAACTGGAGAGAGCCGGTCCTTTCTAGAGGCAATCAAATGCAATGAAAAGAAAAGAAAAATGACAAACAAATACTTTTGAAAATCTTAGTCGGTGGGTCACCATTTAAGACTTCTGCTAGTTCACCCAACCTTTTCTTTTTCACAGATGAGACACCTGTGTACAGTAATTACAGAACCCGTAATATGGACACTGAGTTGTTTCATCAGGAATCTGATGGGAATGAGCTGGAGATGGCATCAATGCCTCCTGATACCCAGTAGAGAGCTCTTTCTATCAGAGGTATCGATGTCTTTGTCCTTGAGTAAATATTCTCAAATTCCATGCAAAATTTAACGATTATTTTCACATGCAGCTTGGCACATGTTAGATTCATTATAATCTAAGCCCTTTAGAATTACTCTTTCCTGGGATATACAGATTGTGAGGCAAGAAAAATGCATGATGTCAGGCTAAAATTCTGTGTATTTATCTCTTCAGTGAAAAATAATTTCTGTTGGAGCAATTCTGTTAATTTTCCCATGTGGTGGTATTTTTAGTTTCTAAGTCAGACATGTCAGTGCACAAGAAAAGAAAGCAATTTACAACTCTGCAAAGAAATACAGGCTCTTCCACTTCATTTGTGTTTCATCTTGATTATCAACACATTTGTCATCCCCCTGTAATTTATTCATTATTTTTTTACCAAAGGAATATGAAGGAGAAAAAGAAGATAAGTGCACTTGTCAAAATGTGAAACAGATGCTCTAACAATGATTGGAAACAATGTTCTTGGGGAGAAGCAACAGGCTGGGTTTGTGTTTAGCTTCAGATATTTTACAGCAAACAGACTTGGGGAAAAATGCAAATATGAAATAAAGGTTTTATTTTTCAAGCAAAGGGAGACAGTATTCTCTGACTACACTGTGGTGTATTTGTTATGATCTGACTGTGTAGATCTATTCAACTAAATCCTTAAGACAATGGTGGTGAAATATAAATGGAGCAGCTTTGAAATGTGATTCAATGATTTTTCTTCTGAATCACCATATTCAAAATGTGCTCCAATGGAAAGGGCCACGGGATAGTGGATTGCCAAGGAGGATGAAGATAAATGTTTGTGTCTGATCAAACCTTAAGCCCTATTGGGCATGACAAATGAGAGCAATATTTTTGTAAGATTTGTAATATTTCCATTTTTGCATCTTTGCAATATTTCCACTGCCTCTTTTTTTTATTGGAGTGAAGAACTTTGAGTTCCATAAACTTCTGGACTCCAACCATCTCTTTCTCTACCCACCTAGCCTCCTACTCTAGATCTTGACATCATTCAAATCTCATTTCCTGGCCATCACCTCCTATCCTTATAGATCATTGACTGATCCTATTCATTCACTCCAGTACTCCAAATCTAACAGATTCCTAACCATGTGAAATCTTTACTTCCCTAACAAATATCCAGTCCTCTCTTGATTAGAGACTGCTTACAAGGATCACTCTATCCCATACTGAGGGTTGGATTCACTTCAAAATTATAATCACAAATACCAAACAAGCCCTCAATAGTATCAACTGACCTGAGTAGGTTAGGCTGTGGGAAAAAAACAGGCCCAGGCATGCAATGATTTGACAGAATTACTCTCTTTGGCATATCCATCCAATGAGGATCTTCTGATCAGGTCAGGAGACAACTCTCCTCTTCTGGTGACCCCGGAGGCAGACCCTTCTTCCCCACTCTGGCCTGGCCACTTAACAGGATTAGTCATTTATGCAACTGGCTAGAAGAAAGGACAAAGGGAACACAGAGTGGTTTCTTCTGCTTCTTAGATGTCTTGTTTGAAAGTGACATGTGTCACTTTGCTCACATGTCATCTGATAGAGCTCCGTGTGTGGCCACCATCTTTTGAAAGCAATCTGGACAATGTGGTCTAGTTCTGTGGCTCAGAAGAAGAGGTATGTAAAGTATAGGTAATGTTTACACAAATTAGTTAACAACAATGGGGCAGAACAAAAATCAGTTACTGCTGGGCCTAGTGGCACAGGCCTATAATCCCAGTACTTTGGAGACTGAGATAAGAGGATAACAGGTTCAAGACCAATGCATGATAATTTAGTGAGACTGTTTCAAAATAAAAAGAGAAATGAAAAGGCCTATAATCCCAGTACTTGGGAGACTGAGATATGAGGATATCAGGTTCAAGGCCAATGCATGATAATTTAGTGAGACTGTTTCAAAATAAAAAAAGAAATGAAAAGGGCTAGGTGTGTAGCTCAGTGATAGAGTTCCCCTAGGTTCTATCCCAGTACTCCACTCCCACCTGGGAAATAAAAATAAAATCCAGGTCATTGGACTTTGATGTGAGGGTCTCGTGATGATAAGCTCTGTTATTTTTAAATAATTTTTTGAAGAAGCCATCTATTTGTTTCTTCCTGAATAAATACAATTTTAGGAACATAGGCACATCTTTATTTGATTTTCAGAATTAATTTCTAGAGGCCTGGAAAATGTTCAGTTATGATTTCTCAAGACTGTAGATATATAAGGTGAAAAAACCTTCAGTAAATCTATGTTGGTGTAAGACCACATCTTGGGAGTAATTTGAAGTGTTTATTTAAAAGATTCCCTCATAAAATCTTCCTTTTCTTTCACTCTTTAGTGCAGTAGTTTAATTTTATGGAACTCTATTTACATTTTTCTTTTGTAGGAAAAAACAAATTTGCTATATTATTGACTATAAAAGTAAGGCATGCCTATAATAGAAAACATGGAAAACACAAAAGTGTATTAAAATAATCACATTTAACCTTCCCACTAGGTATAAGAGTTTCGAACAGTTTTGCTTATTTTCTGCTATTATTATCTGAAATGTATTATTCCTTGGATGTCCACAGTTTTATCTTGTTGACTATCATGTCTTCCAACACTAACACACTTCCAGGTGCATAGTAGGATCTCAAAAACTATATTTTTAATAGGAAATAATGCAATTCATCTTGTTTCTGTGCATTTTTATACTGTTAGTGTTGTTCTGTGTTAATAAAATGACACTCATTATATTATCTTTTGTTCAACATACTAATATTTCTTATGTTATAAAAAGTATTTATCAACATTATGTTTAATATCTACATATGATTCCCTCCTATGGATATATCAAATACTATCCAATTGGGTCCTATTTCTAATCATTTAGATGAGTTCTAAGAGTTTGCCTGTATTACCCTATGGTTTTAAAATTCCTAAGATGGAAGCTGCTTTTTATCTTCCTATATGCATGAGCACTCTCACCCTACACACACACTCATAATTATTTGCTTGAGCATCAGGAACTATGACTCCCAGCCTCTCCTGCCAGGTAGTTGTGCCCAGGTGCTAAATTTCTTCCCAAAAGAATATGAGTGGTGTCCTGTACCTGTTTTAGGACAAACCCCATCTCCATAAGATCTTACTAACTTGCATTCCTACAGCTTGAGCTATAGTCACCTCTAATGACAAGAAGAATTCTGTGTTCCAGAACCAACATGGTTATCGGTTCACTTGTAAAAGCATCTGTGTCTTTTGTAGTAGCTAATATAGTCACACACCCCATCACTAAACATGCTTCAGCTTTCACTAGATTAAGCTTGGATCATCTGCTGTAATCTTTGTTCACATGTTTCTGTCTCAAATAGGGAACTGTGGTTCCAGGAATATTTTGCTTGTATGATTTCAGGTTTGAGTTCTCAAGAAAGTGGATACGAGACTGGAGATTGATTTCTGCTTCGCAACCTATGGTTTTAAAGTGGACTTACCACCTGCTTTGTTGGGTTTACATAGATCCTTCAACAATGATTTTTAAATTATGATGTGCATCAAAATCACAAGCCTGAAGGGCTTGCTAAGACACAGATTGCTAAAACCACCCCAGAGTTTCTGGGTCAGTAGATGTGGGTAGGTTATGATAATATGTATTTTTTTTTTTTTTTGCAGAACCGGGGATTGGACGCAGGGGCGTTCTACCTCCACGCTACGCCCCCGGCCCTATTTTTTATACTTTATTTTGAAACAGGGTCTCACGAAGTTGCGGAGGGTTCACTAAGGATAGAGAGAGAGAGAGGGAGACACAGAGAGAGAGCTGAGGCTGGCCATGAACCCGGGTCCTCCAGTCTCCGCCTCCCAAAGTACTGGGATTACAAGCGTGCGCCACCACGCCCGGCAGTATTTTTTTTAATAAAGACATTTTTAGTGTAGGTTTAAGCTCACAGCAAATTTGCAAGGAAGGTACAAATTTACCATATACTTCCTACCCCACAATGACATGCATCTTCAATATGTTCTCAGGTTATACTGACCTTGCCGGTCCTGAGATTGCACTTTAAGAATTACTCTTCTTAAGGAACCAGAGCTCAAAAAAAGAAGGGCAATAAATAAAATGCCTTCCTGAGTTCCATTCTGTGGGTAGATTTTAAAGGAACATCATGAAGGTTGGCATTTTTCTCTATTCGATAATTATTCAAGCTATTTCATTTCTCTCTAAGTAGGTGATGAGTATTTTGAACATGTAGTCCTGCTTGCTGCCTCTTCTCCACCCCAGGTGCCTCCAGTGAACATGTGGAGGAACTAACACAGCTGAAACCAAACAATCCACTTTTCTACTGGACCGCTGGTCTGTGACAGAGGCTGCTGTTTTCTGCTTCTAGCTCGTTCCCATCATTGGATGGTTAGCTTATCGCTGATGCTTCACACTAAACAATCCACTAGTCATGCAGGGCTATTAATCTTCATGCTTTAACGGAGAACTCTAGACATAAAAAAAAAAAGAAGAGAAATCTTCCCGCAGAAAACCCACAGCACAGTGCATTTTACTCCTGAAGTTTGGTGGTTTCATTGGCTCAGAGAGTTGAGCTGCCTGGTTTAGCACATGGGAGGGTGTGTTTAAAGGGACCTGTTTCAGGCCTTCAAGGTGGTCACCTGAAAAAGCAGAGGTCTAGCAGGTAAAAAGCTAGACTGGGGCTCCAATGTGTTTATTGCAAGACTCCTCACAAGACCATTTTGAACTATGTCACTTTCCCATGAAGGAGCCTACCACGTTACCCATACTGTTTTCTGGATCTAAGTAAAAGTCTGTGGTATCATTCAGCACAATCAAGATACCGCAAAGGAAAGGGTATCTCGGTCATTAACACCAGCTGACTCTATGATGACTCATAACATTCATAACATGTAAAAGGGACTTTAAAATCTTTTTAAAGCCCACATCCTTTAGGTTGTGGTGTTCCTAAGAAAATCATCCTTTACAATATTATGTATAATTACGTGCTCTGTGCTCTAGGAAGTCCAATGCTTGACAGAGAACTCACAGTGGTAGCCACGATGGAACTTTTATTGGACAAATATCCTCAGATAAGTAAATCTGGGGTTTCTATTTCAGGTCTTTAATTGCACAAGTTTTACTTTCTGCACCTTCAAGCTCTTCATTTTTAAAGTAATAGCACTTTATATTCCTGCCCTAGAAGTGAGATAAAGTCACAGCCATCCTGTATCTCCAGGTCTTAAGAGAATTACCACAGGTCACTATTATGACCGAGACTGAAAATCTTCATAGCTTCTCTTTTAAAAATTTTAAACAGGTCACAGTAACTGTGACAGTTATTGGCATTTAACATCTTCCCTGGGGGCATCAAAAGACTGTCTGAATACAATAGCCTAAGGCAGAGCAGCTGAACCAGGAATCCATGAGACCAGTTTCAATGGCCCAGGAAACATAGGTGTCAATTTTTGTGTAATGACAAATCTCAGTAACACAGGTCCCCTCACAGTGTATCACATTTCTTCCAGTGCTACACATACCAATCACAATTAAAATATGTTTTTCAAAGGGAATGCATCATACTTATATCATATATTTGGTGTCAAATTATTTGAGTATTTTGGAAGTTTAGGCCTGCTGAAGTTTGTATCACACCATTCTTAAAGTTTAGGTTGATTCATTCCTTGGAGGTTTTGAAACTCGATTTTAATAATACAAATGAGCCCTAATATTATGTTCCATTAGGCGAGTGCTTGAGGCTGTCCGTCACAAGTCCCCCGCATCTCAGAGCCAAATACCTGGGGACTGGAATCTCCTCATTGCCACTTGATAGCTCTCTGGCCGTGGGCCAATGATTTTCACCCATTGAGTTAATAGTGTATTAAGAATAAGGTCTTCAGAGAGGGTGGTGGGATAATAAAGGAACCACCCATTTCATAGCACTTAATGCAAACTAAATGCTGTATAATGTTAGCCAGGGTCATTAGAACATGGTTGGTCTTCTTTGTGTTGTGTGTGTACGTGTACGACTACCTGAGGAGCAATGGCGGAAATGGCATTGATAAGTGAGTCTTTCTCACTGAGCAGGTGCTTATGCAGTAGAGTCCTTTGGTTAGAGAGAATACCTATGAATACACGGAGCTGCAATCAGTGATATATATCTTAAGGTAAATTCCTTTATGGTTTAGTTTCTGGTAGAAGAATGAGCTAGCAACAATTTTTACTAAAAGGACAGACAGAGGGTAAAATGCTTTATGTCTGTAGGATAAGAACAAATGTCTAACACACAATTGGATGCAGAATTAAATCTTTTTTTCCTTTAATAATTTATCTAATATCTAATTAGTGAACAACTATTATGTGCTAGCCAAATAGGCAAGACAGCTACGATAAAACAATATGTGCTATATGCCTATCCTCATGGAGTTGATGTTGTATTTCAAAATGCTTCAAAATGTTATCCCTGTTATATGTGATACACTAAATTCTGATAAAGCTGTGAATTGTACATTTGTGTTGGAACTGTGAGATGAATGTAGCCTTTTTTTAAGGAAATTGAATTCACGCTCTTATTTTTGAACACTAATTTTTTATTTCTTAATTTTAAGCATTAGTTACATATGGTATTATAAATGCTTATTGTTTTTTAATTTGTCACTAAATAGTGGTTACAATTTCCAACTATCAATGTAAATCTGTTATATCTTCATAAAAAATTATTAAATAGATATAACTATTATCCTCATTTTACAGAGGTGAAGCTGAAGTACAGAAAACGTTAGTAATTTTCCCAAAATCACACAGCAAATGAGTGGTAGGGAACAAGTTCAAATAAGGCTAAACTGACTCCCAATGCGAACCACTAAGGTTTTTGTAGGCAATATTATTCCTAATTCACATGTGAACTAAAAATGTTGGCCTCAGAAAGGAGAAAATTTGTTCAATGTCATTAAAATCTCACATTCATTTCTAGATTTCTTTGCATTTTTTTGCTGAATATGTTTACTATTCATATTCACAGAATACCACCGACTAATATTGTTTTTATCTATACATTTCCTTTTTCTTATTCCCCAAAAGACTCCAATATGAAGATCCGATATTAACTTGAATGTTAACATGCCTATAATTTTTAACATTATTTTTTACCTCTGCTTCTTTATAATTTGATCTAAACTTTCCTTGTTTTGTTCAAGTTGTTGGGACTCAACTGAAGTTTACCTCTTAGTTGCATTTATGAGAAGAAAGCTTGATATATACATAAATACATACATATGTATATTGAAAACACATATGTATTTAGCTTGAACTGGCACCAGAATAAATGCTTAGCATGTTTCATTTTATTTAGTTCATACAATAATTTACTATGTTTGCTACTGATTTTAGCACCATTTTATAAATTATAATACTGAGTCTTTAAACAACGAACAAAAAAATAGGGCAAAAACATTCTAGAAAATTCTTGGCATATAAGATGAAAAATAGACATAGCATGATTTAAGTACAAGTTTATGAGAAGTCAAAGCCCAAATACTTAACCACTAGTAGTATTTAAAGAATAAAGTCCCGACTTTTTGTGTGGGTCCTATGTCAACTCTTGATTGATTTACTCAGGTTCTCTGACTTTCAGTGTGGCCATGTTTAGCTTGAAATGCAAAGCATTCTTTCATTGATTATACATTTATTCACAGTGCCAACCACATTCTAAAACCTTTGCAAGGAATAAAAGATACAAAGATGAATAAAATATCTCTCATCAATGACCTGAGAAGGTAATGATAGTTAATTATTTACATCACAGAAATATGCAGAGATTGTATGAATCAAAAGACAATTTCTGCAGAAAAATAGCCATAATATAGTAGTACACACATACCTACACACCCATGAAAATTATGTCAGTCACTATGAATAAGGCTTATATAAAAGGTGTGTATGTGGGGAGATCTCAGGTCTTATATAGGTGAGAGATTCTGTGTCTGCCTTATAATTACAGGACAGCCATGCCAAGGAAAATGATATGGAGAGCAGTTTGAAAAATGTTTTTCCTCATAGACTTTACCCCAAAATCACATGCCCATGAAGAAATAATACTTGCTATTTCCCAATTCAAATTTAGGGAGGATGTGATAAAATATTGGAAATGCAACCAGATTATATTCATTTTACCTTCAGTGTTAGGCTATGTGCGGGTAACTAGGGTTCTTAATTAAGGGACTCAAATATTTTAGTAATTTTATGGTAACAATAAGGATGAATAAATAATTAGCTATTCATTAAGGTAGTTATAAAGTGGAGACACATCAGCAACTGAGGAACATTTACTAGCTATTATAGCACATTAGAAGAAATTCTAAACATTTGATAAGATGAGGATACTCAGATCACCTCTGCTAAGGCCTGTGACTATTATTTTAAGAAGTCTTGCAGAGAAACTTAAGTACTTTCCTTGAATGACCAATGAAATTAAAAACAATATAGATAAATAGATATTAATCTAAATATCATTTTCTTCCAGGAACATGCCACATAATTACATTATTTATAAGGTTAAATGGATAATTTTTGACTAATACTTACTTGTTCTAAGTATTTCAAAACAATCCTTAAAACTGGTACTTCCCATGACAAATAATATTATGTTCATATATGAAGGTATCACTACAAATCTCATTAATATGTAGGGGGAAGGAAGAGGAGGGAGCAGAGTGGGGGAGCAACAGGAAACACTAAAAGAGATATTGTATGTTTGTATGTTTGTATGAATTTACCACTTCAAATTTTACTATGATGTATAATTATATTGCACCAATAAAATTATAAATAAAGTGAACTAGCATTCCCTACATTAATTTTAGGCTGTGTAGCATGAGAATGAGAATTATAAAATGAGAGAGAAAGGATTATATTAAAAATGAAATTGATTTTAAGAAAAAGAGGAAAACAAAATTAAGTGACATTTTCGTCTGTGGTTTGTTTTGTTTTGTTGTTTGGTAGCTGATTCCATTTCCTGACATGAACTTAGTTTTAACCTCTGGACTTCCTTCCCTCTGACTTCCTTGTTTACGTACAGGGCATGGAATGCTCTGGGCTTCATGCTCAGCCTCTGTGTTTTCCCCTCACTTGATCTCTCCAGCAGACTCAGAGCTCCACTCTAACCTTGACCTTAGGTTGGGGGAATTAGAGAAGAAACCATCTCCCTTGGACTAGCATCTCTCCATTTATGCTACAGTCTATCTCTGCCTGTACCACTCCTTTCCTACCTCTTTGCTTCTTAGTCTTGTCCAATTGAGTCCGTTTCTGTATCATTTTCTCTTCACCTGGGTCCCTTGTTTTAAGTGGTCTCAAACAAAATGTTTCTCAAATATTGTTTATTTCAGTGCTGTTTTCATGATCTTTGGCATTCAAATTACATTTGTATTGTTGCTTACGTACTGCACTATTTTTAAGTTAAGTTAAAGTTATCTTTAAACTTGAATTTTGAACTCAAGTTGGTTTGACAAGCAAACCTGATATCACTAAGCTGTATGGAAAATGAATGACCCACACTCCAAAATAAGAGTAACCACAGAAACTCAATGAAGACAAAATGACATGCTCAAAGTCTCTCCATACTGTTGAAGACACAATCACATGCTCAAGTGTCTCTATACTGTTGCATGATAATAATAAAAGTCAGCATAAGTGGATTGATGTTACTGAACATAGTGGCAATAAACTAAGGTTCTCTCTTATCTGCAATGAGAATGCCTGGAAGAAAACGAACTGATGAAGGTAATGAAGGGAGAGAGCAGTGCAGAATTTCCCTGCCCTCCAATTCGGAACACAATTTTTTATAATCAGGAGTAAATCTTAAATATGATAAGCACTAAAAGTTAATAAGGACAGGGGCATGACAATGTAATCAACATCCCAAACTAAAGCCCCTGGTGGAGGGGCAGAAGACACTGGAAAGAGTAAAGGGGTGGAAGGCTAACTCCACACCCTATCACTGTTCCCTAGAAGCCATGGTGATGGGGTAACACTACTATTTTCTGACATGAATAGAAATGAAAAAGTAGATAGTCAATGAATTGTTCTATATTTAAGGGTTATTCCTATTTTATTCCTATGTATTATATAATTTTATGTAGGATATTCTCAGTTAGCTTTTCAGCATTTCTTTTTTTTTTGCAAGGAAACTGCATAAAACACAAAATATAAAAATTATTAAGGTAAGTCCTGGTCATAAGGAAGGTTATGTACTGGCCATCTCTGTGATTAATTGAAAAGTCTTTATGCTACAAAATGCTTGCCTATGTGGTCTCTGAAGTTCATTTTAATTTATATACCCTAAACTATGTTCAGTTTCAGTTATGAAATTCTTTAATAAAAAGAGTTGCCAAAACTTTACACGATTAAAAAGGAAGTCCTTCCAAGTTGAAATTTTACAAAGCACATCTTATAGGTGATGATATATTAAATAAAAGGTTACTTTAATAATAATTTTTTTGCCAACACAGCTTCAATGCCATATAAATGTTTCCTATTCAATTACCTGCTCACATTTTTCATCTTCACTGATTTTGCAATGATCAGAATATTTCTCTTAAACCCCACTACATTAATCCATCAAAGTGCTTTTTTCATTAGGCGATGAAGTTTCCCACCCAGAATACTGCCAGGGAGGATGATGACATTTCCTATTGTTCCGCCTCTAGACTGTTACTTGTGAGAATATTTTTATTCCTCTAACTTCGCATTATTCTGAAAGCATAAGAGGTTCACTGTGCAGAAGGAAAATTAGAAGCCACTCAGAATCAGACTCCCCAAATCCTTCAAAGGACCCTTTTCTGCCTACCCTCAGCCCCTTGCAGAGTTAGTTAACTAATCACCTTTTTGTTTATTAATTACTCAATGCATTTTGTCAGTGGAATGTTCATTTGATGCACAGTCAAGCTCAAAAAACTAAAAAGCACAGAAAGAAAGAAAAACAGTTCACATTGCAGCAGGCATCAGAACATCAGACAAGGAAGATTATCAAAAGCTCCTCTAAGAGAGTTGATAGCTGAAAAGATAAATGCAATCCCTTCAAAGACTAAACTACCCAACAAGACATCCCTTATACAAGATAGTGGGCAGAGAACATTCATTACTTTGATTCAAATTTATGTTGTCGGTTTCCTCTTTTATTAGGTTCCCATACTATCTGGGTGACATAGAATTAACAGGTTTGCCAGGAGCATCCATTAAGTTTAAACAGTGGCAGCAAAATGTTACTCTGGGTTGGTACTGAAAGCAACTTATAAATCCCCTCTTTGTTGGAGAAATTAAAAAATATCTCTAGTTCCCTAAAATTATTTCCTTTTGCTTCCTGTGGCTCCTTTATTTGCATAATAACCTTTAAATGTCTTATTAAAAGTTCATGCACTTTGGTGTTTGGATACAACATATAAGTACTTGATATAGATTGGTAGGGGAGAGAGTGAATCAGGTTAAGCCAACCTACTGTTTTGAGATAGCAAAGGTGGGTGGCAAGAGAGTCATAGGAGCCTTGAAATATTGCATTATTTATAGTTGTGCACTGCGTAATGATATTTTGGCTAACCACGGACCACATATGCCAAATTAGTCCATAAGATCTGATCTCCTATTGAGGTTATAGCTGTTTTAACATCGTAGCAGGACACATTACTCATGTGTTTGTAGTGATTACTCTGGTATAAACAAATCCATGGCACTACCAGTGGCATAAAAGTGTATCACACACAATTATACATAGTACATAATACTTAATAATGATAATGGACATCTATGTTACTGGTCTATGTATTTAATATACTATATTTTTGTCTTTATTTGGGAGTGTTGTTCTACTTATTAAAAACAAAATGCTTATTGTAAAGTAATATGTGTAACATTACACCAGCAGCAAAGGTTTCATTCCATAGTCAGCCAGCTTTGCTGAGCTAGGTCTGAGATGAGGAAGAACATCATGGTGGAGGGACATGGTAGAGGAAAGCTGCTCATCTCATGGCAGCCAGTAAACGAGAGAGAGAGAGAGAGAGAGAACAGGGACAAAATATAGTCTCCAAGAGCATGCCTTTAATGGCCTACTTCCTTCAACCATGCCCCACTTGCATACAGTTTCTACCACCTACCAGTAATCCAATCAAATTAATAATCCATTAGATGGATTAATACAATGTTGAGGTTAGAAACCTCATGATCGAATTATTTCCTAAAAATATCTACCTCTGAACATCGCTCTGGGTACCAAGCCTTCATGCATGGATCTTTGGGGGCTATTCCAGATCCAATCCATATGTTTTAGTCCACATTCTCATGGCTGTGACCCAAAATGCCTGTTGACCTCAACTTAGAGGAAGGAAGATTTATTTGCTAACAGGTGAGGTTTGAGAGGTTTCAGTCCATATTAGGTTAGGTCACATCTGCAGAGCTCAGGGCATGACAGTGGGAAGCAGAGAGAGCAAAGGCAGGGGTGAGAGACATATAATCCCCAAGGCCACACCCCTAGTGTCCAACCTCCTCCAGACACACCCTGCCTGCCTATGTTACCACCCAATAAATCCATTAACTTATTAATGGATTTATGAGTCAATTAGATCACCTCTGAACATTTTATACCAATACATCAGCTCATCTAGGGGACATTCTATATCTAAACCATAACACCATAAAAGAAGGAAAGAATAAGAAAGGCATCCAACACTGGTTACAAATTGACAGCAATTCAGGCTTTCTATAAGTTTGGTTTTAACTCCCAAAGCGAAGATACAGATAGAATAGAACCATTTTTTTATTGATTATACTCATGCCCACTCAGTTAATTGAATAGAACTAGTTATTCATGACTTGAAGCAAGAAAACCAGGAATGTCCTAAAACTTTATGCTTGAGATGGGGTGAATGGCCTATTGAAATACAGTAGATTCATTGTTCTGAAGCTCAAGACTTGCTAAGATCTGGTGAGTCTGAAAAATTCCATAGATCTTTCTTTTTCTTTTTCTTCTTCTGGGCCCAATAATTTTTTTTTTCCAATGCTGCTTTCAATATCAGAAGTTGCTATATCCAGTGCTGCTCAAGAAATTGAAAACAAAGTGGTTTACTAATGCTGATATTTGATATAAGAAATTAAATATCAAGAGTAGGCACAGATCAAACACAAGACAATGAAGACCACTAATGTCTCATGAGTCTTGTGAAAAATTCTGAGTTTATTATAAAGTACACAAAATATAAATAAGCTTGAATATGTACAAGTGTTTAATATTGAAGATTATTAACAAACTAAAGCAAAGGAGTAATCAATCCCTCTTCCCATATTTCATATTATAGACCTGCAGGTAGTTTATCCTGATTCCTGATATGAAGTGTTAACCCTTAACTATACTTCATGCCACCCTCTATCCAAATCTATACCCCTCTCTAGCATGTATCCTGGAGGTATCTTTTTATAGCATCATCACTGTAAAATGATTTCATTTATTGTGTTTCTTTCACAGTAGAATAAAACTCTGTGAAAGAAGATACTTTGTCTACCTTGTATTTGTATCTAGAAAAATGTTTGACAAATTGTAGGTGCTTGATAAATATTTGTTGACTTAGTGATCATATATATTTTCCAGTACCCTTATATAAAAGCAAATATAATAAAACAATTGACTTAGTCAGTATAAACAGTTTCCTGATGGCTCCTTACCATAAAAACAATATACAAAAGTATGCATAGTGTGATAAAGACATAGTCTTGTTTTACAGAAAATAAGCAGGATGATGATGATAATATTGCAAGGGATAAGCCAGGTATGGTGGTGCACGCTTGTAATCCTAGCACTTGGGAAGCTGAGACAAGAGAACCGCAGGTTCACAGCCAGCCTCAGCAATTTAGCAAGGCCTTCCACAACTTAGTGAGACCTTGTGTCAAAATAAAAAGAAGTAAAATAGGACTGAGGGTGTCTCAGTCATCATTCCCACTGCTATAATCCAAAATGACTAACCATACAATTTAGAGGAAGGAATATATGCTCACAGTTTTTTGGAGATTTTGGGTTCAATGCACATGAGGTTAGGGTCTGAAGTTCAGAGCATGGCAGCAGGAAGCAGAGAGAGGGAGAGAGCAAGTCTCTGCTCTCACATTACGGAGGCCAGAAGACAGAGAGCAGGTGGAGAAGGAAGGATATGTAATCCCCAAAGCCACACCCCCAAGGATCCCTCCTTAGCAACCAAGCCCCATTTCCAATATTGCTACCTTGTTTCCATGAGGGATAGGGAAACATTATAAATTCAAACCGTTACATTCTGCCCCTGGCCCCCTAGACATTGTGGCCACCTCACAATGCAAAATGCATTTAGTCCATCTCCAAGAGTTCCCACAGTCTTAACAGATCCAGCATCACTCAAAAATTCAAAGTCCAAAGTCTCCTCTGAGACTCAAGGCAAACTCTTGGCTTGAGCCCCTGCAAAAACAAAAAGCAAGTTACATATATCCAATGTAAAATGTCACAGAGTAAACACTTGCATTCTGAAAGGGAAGAATAGGGCCATAGAAAGAGGGGATGGGAGCCGGGCGTGGTGGCGCACGCTTGTAATCCCAGTACTTTGGGAGGCTTAGACCGGAGGATCCGGGTTCGCGGCCAGCCTCAGCTCTCTCGCTCTCTCTCTCTGTCTCTCTACCTAGTGAGGCCCTCTGCAACTTCGTGAGACCCGGTTTCAAAATAAAGCATAAAAAATAGGGCCAAGGGCGTAGCGCGGAGGTAGAACGCCCCTGCGTTCAATCCCCAGTACCGCAAAAAAAAAAAAAAAAAAGAAAGAGGGGATGGGACCAAAACAGTGTCAAAATCCAGCAGGGCACGCATTTAATCCTGCAGCACCATTTCTGGCACTTGGTGGTGAGATGCAATATTTAAGGGGCTTTCACAGTCCCACGTCATGGGCTGGCTGATTGCAATGGGCAGCATGCTGGCTCTCCCAGCCTGCTCCATGGCTCACAGCTTGCCGTCTTTACTTGCAGTCATTCCATGTTCCTGGCATCTCTAATCTCAGGGGTTTTTCTTGCAACATTGGCATCATCCTCACAGCTTCACAAATTGCCCCATTTGGGCCTGCTTGCAGGGATTCCAACCCTGCCACACGTTGCCTGGATTCTCAGGCCTTCCTTTGATATCTGGAGGGGAAGCCTCCATTATGCCCTTTTTTCCAGCAAAGCAAGCATTACCTGAGCATCTAGATAGATCACCAGCAGGAAAGGTAATCATGCCCTCTTTAATCACTGCCATTGGTCCTTTTTGGGTTTGAACTGCCTTGACCACATTCCTTTCTTTGTTACTGTGTAAAATATTTGATCTCCCTACAGCCATCTTACTTTCTTTCACAGATCATCTCTCTGAGCCCCAGATGTACACATGTCATTCTGGCCAAACTTAAATCTATAAAGTCTCCCTGCTTTGCTCTTCATCCCCCAAATTCAGTGTACAACTTGCTAAATGCAGACAACACTATCCATAATGCAGTTTGGATATTTTTCTGTTTTGAAATTTCCTATGCCAGTTTAATCACTCCATCAGTTTTAAAATTGGCCCCACACAAAGTTTAAGGACATGGGCAAAATGCCAATAAATTCATTGCCAGAATACAACATGTGTAGCCTCTACTCCATTTTCCTATGGAGTGCTCTTTACAAGCCTCCCAAATCTCCTGAGCACAGTCTCTACCGTCCACCTTTCTAGCCACATTCTGGCCCTTCCAAATTCCTCTCACAAACTAGTTCCAAAGACTCATAAACACATGGTCAGACTAAGATATAGCAGTGAACCCACTCTTGGTACCAGTTTCTGTCTCAGTCAGCATGCTCACTGCTATAATCCAAGAACTGACCATGCAATTTAAAGGAAGGAAGATTTATTTGCTCAAAGGTGTTTGGAGATTCAGGGTTTAGTCCATGTGAGGCCAAGGTCTGAAGCTCAGGGCATGGTGGCGGGAAGTGGAGAGAGGTAGATAGCAAAGCTCTCCTCTCACATCATGGAGGCCAGAAGCAGAGAGCAGGAGAGAAGTAAGGATATATAATCCCAAGGCCGCACCCCCAGGAGCCCCCTCCTTATCAACCAAGCCCTACTTCCAATATTTCTACCTTGTCTCTGTGAGGGCTATGGGAAAATTCTAAATTAAAACCATTACAGGGGGTGTAGCCCAGAGGTAGAATGCCCCTGGGCTTGATCCCCAGTACCATACACACACACACACACACACACACACACACAAAGAAATAAAGCACAATAAAAAATTAAAATTAAAAAATGACAAAAGAACAACCTAAACACATTGAAATTTTAGTTTCAACATTCAGGAATGCATGAATGGGCATAGGACCAGACCACAGGTTCTCACACTCCAACTAGAAGAACAAGAAGTGAAACATTTAAAGCATTTGCAGAAGCAAAGAAAGAAAATTATTTTGATGTTTATAGTGAAAAGTTCCTAGTTAGTGGTTAGTTGTTCATTTCTGAGTGGTACAATTTCTAGTTTCAATTGACTATTTACATTCGGCTTTGACTTGTTTGTGTAGGAATTTGAAGTGCCAAAGCCAGCCCAGTCTAGTGACCTCCCAACAATTTTTTTTTTAAATACAGGGGAGGCAAAACTAAGCCTGACCCATAGCTGGAGTTCAGAAAGTGTATAACAGACTTCATGACCTCTAAGCTCAAGGATTGTGAAGTATCTTAAAATTGTCAGTTGGTAAAACCACTTGCTCAAATGTTCTGCTTTTTTAAAATATGGTCTTAAAATGCTAGAATATAAGACCCCAACATTTATTATAATTCCTCTCTTTTTTAAATATGGTTTTATTGGTGCATTATAGTCTCACATCATAATGTAAATCATGTTGACAGTGACATACATGCACACAGCACTTGGTGCCCTCTCGTTCCATCTTCCCATCTTCTCCCCTTCCAATACAGAGTACTGAGATTGACATTGGTATTTTCACATATGTACATATAGTTGATGGTAGTAATCCCATAAATGAACCTCACTTTTCCCCCTCCCCTTCCCTTAGACCACCTCCCTGGCTCCACTGAGGTTTCTCCTCCATTATCTGGCGTCCCTCTGGTATCCCTATACTCCCTAGATTGCACATATTAGAGAAAACATATGACTCTTCACTTTCTGTGACTGGCTAATCTTAGATAACATAATGTTCTCCAGGTATTTCCATTTTCTTGCAAATGACATAATTTTGTTCTTCTTTACTGCTGAGTAGAATTCCACAATTCCATTGTGTGCATATCCCATAATTTGTAATCCATTCATCTGTTGATGGACACCTAGTTTGGTTCCATAATTTGGCTATTGTGAATTGTGCTGCTATGAACATGGGTATGCATATATTACTGTAGTTCTCTGATTTCGGCCACTTTGGAAAGATATCCAGGAGTGGTATAGCCAGATCATATGGTGGATCCATTCCCAGGTTTCTGAGGAATCTCCACACTTATCTCCATAGTGACCGAACTAATTTGCACTCCCACCAACAGTGTAGAAATTATACTATCTCATCCAGACCATACTTCTATGAAGGGACTTAGCCAGTCTCCTCACTGTTTCACCAATGCTAACAGATTACCTGGCACATTGAAAGGCTTGATAATTATTAATCAAATAAATAAATAATTAGTTATTATGACTGTACACTTGGATAAATTTGGCCCTGAAGGTAAAAAATCTCCTGGTAGGTTATAGGAAAACCAACCTAATGAATTGATTGTACAATAGTCTCTATAGATGAAAACTATGATTTTAATTGTTTGTCTTAAAACACCATCATTATAATGATAGATCTTAAGAACTTCAAGGAGTTAAAGAGGTATTAAGTGTAGTTAGTTAGGTTTGACTTGACTATAAATTATTTACCTTGAGGCAAATTACTTTACAGTGAAAACTGAATATCTCTTTGCTAAATCAGCACTGGGGTGGCTATACTATTTAGATTATTGTTATTTTCTTTTTCCTCAATTTTAATTGCTGATTCTAAACTCTTGACAAAACTCAAAAATTTGAACCAGAGTTTTCCAGGATGCCTAGTGTTACAATTTATCACTCAAATTGGATGCTTTAAGATTTCTGGACAGCTTGAATTAAGTTTTGATAGAAAATCATCAGAAACAAAACAAATAAAATAAATATTTTTAAAGAAGATGTGGCTTTACTCCTTCCAATAAAGCTTCCAAGGTCAGTATCTATGATTTTTTTTTTTTTTGCAGTACTGGGGATTGAACCCAGGGGCATTCTACCTCCAAGCTCCACCCCCAGCCCTATGTTTTATTCTTTATTTTGAAACAGGGTCTCACTAACTTGCGGAGGGCCTCACTAAGTAACTGAGGCTGGCTGCAAACCTGGATCTTCCGGTCTCAGCCTCCCAAGTACTGGGATTAGAAGCATGTGCCACGATGCCTGGTTTATGATTTTGTTTTCAAAAGCAAATATTAAAAATGGCAGACACAGGGCTGGTCACAGAAACACTGAAAGAGGAGCAAGCAAATTTGGCCATCATAGGTCAGGTTCAGAGAAAAACTTTGAGGGGGTTTATTAGGAAAGGTTTTCAGGAAAGTAGGAGGAGTGAAGAAAGCAAGATTGAGAAGGCCTGGGTTTGAAGTGCCACACTGTTGAAATAGAAGCTCAGTGTCTGCAGGGAGCTGAGCACCTGGTATGAGTCTATAAAAGTTGCTCCATTTGATACCGAGGTACAGACCCCTTCCCACTGCATCATCAGTCATTAGATTAGGCCTGTGCCTGTCAAGGGTCATAATGTTGGCTTGGGTTGAAGGTAGGACCTGGAGAGGGACTCCATTGAGAAACATCAGCCCGCATTACCATGAGATCAGTGCTGGTAGAGGGTCTGGACACAACTGCATAGCATCCACAATGAAGAATTTTATAATACTGGAAAATGGTGACATTTATAAAAACTTTGATTTTTTTCAGGAAGCTATAATACACACATGTATACACAAATACATAAACTTATGATAGGAAAGACTGTATCTTCTTTAAACACACACATGCAAACACACGGGCACATACACAGAAAATCAAAAACAACCCAGCATGGAGGAAAAAAATTCTCAAATGTAGCTCCCAAGACAGGCAATTTCACCTCTCTAGTTTGACATGTAAGATATTTTAAAATAGCCTGATACTATTTGTTCAGAACAAATTTGTGGACATAATGAACATGTAAGTTATTCTTAGGTTTTTTCTTAAATCAATATAAACAACTTGCCATTTAAAAGCATGCAGATTTCTTTCTTCGGTTACTTGATTGGGACTTTTGTAACCTATTTTCTATAATGATTGACTTTGTTCCCATTAAGAACAACCCCATGTAATGCAGGCCCCAGCAGCCTTCTCAAAAGGGAAAGAAAAGAATCATCAAAAGAGATAATTGTGGGTTTTCTTCAGGTGCAAGTTTATTTCCCCATTGCTCTAAGTCAACTTCTGGTTTCAAACTCTGACTCAATAATTTAATATCTGTGTGACCAACAGCAAGTTTCTCAGTCTCAGTTTGTTTCTTGACTACAAAATTGGAATGTTAATACAAACCTTGCAGACATGTGAGTTCTCAATTAAGTTGTTCTGTAGAGCTAAAAGAATATATTTGTGAAAAATTTTTAATAATTCCATTGAAGTAAGAAATTCCTTTTACACAAAACACAGAACCTAGAAATTATAACAGAAAAGTTTATGGGTATCATTTTTTATTTTATAAAACAAGAAAATATTTGCAACACTTAAAAGAAGGCTAATATTTTAATTATATCAAACATTTTATGAAACGTCAAGAATGGGTCCAAGAACCAATTAAAAATTGAAAAAGGACATACAGATATAATTCCAAGAAAACAAAGCTCAAATGATACATAAACGTATAGGGAAAATGTTCAATATCACTCACATTTAAAAACTTAAAAAATTAGAACAATAATGTGATACATCATTCCACTTTCAAAAAGTGAATCTAAAATAGAAATAGAGAAAGTTATATAATACACTGTGTTGGTAAAGGTCCGACTTCTAGTTTCATGGTTGGTGTAAGTGAAAATTAGTGTGATGTCTCTGGAGAGTAATTTGAAATAGGTATTAAATATACACATACTTTTGACACAGTAATCTTCAGAAATGTATATTAGTAGCTGGGCGTGGTGGCACACAATTGTAATCCCAGTACTTGGGAGGCTGAGACAGGAGGATCACAGGTTTGTGGCCAGTCTCAGCTACTTAGCGAGGTCCTCAGCAACTTAGTGAGACCCTGTTTCAAAATAAAAGAATAAAAATAGGGCTGGAAGTACAGCTCAGAGGTAGAATGCCCCTGTGTTCAATCCTCAAAACCACACACACACAAAAAGAAATGTGTATTAGTGATAAATTTAGAACTGGGCGAATATTTGCTGAAGCTCTATTTGTAGAATGAATAAAGACACAAAAAAACCTATATATACCTTAGTAAGGTGTTATCTGAATAATAATTTATATATGTACTACATAGATTATGTTCTAAAAACAATAAACAAAATATGGTATGCAATGTTGTAGAAAAGAGTCCAAGATATATTGTTAAATAAAAACTAAGAGCCGGGCATGGTGGCGCACGCTTGTAATCCCAGTACTTTGGGAGGCGGAGACCGGAGGATTCGGGTTCGCGGCCAGCCTTAGCTCTCTCGCTATCTCTCTCTCTCTCTCCTTAGTGAGGCCCTCCGCAACTTCGTGAGACCCGGTTTCAAAATAAAGTATAAAAAATAGGGCCGGGGGCGAAGCGTGGAGGTAGAACGCCCCTGCGTTCAATCCCCTGTACCGCAAAAAAAAAAAAAAAAACTAAGAGCAACATATAGAAGACTGCAAAATGTGTTTCCAATTATGCAAACAATTATATATGGATATATTTAGGTATACCTGTTTACAAATTATATTTCAAAGGAAACATTTGGGAATTTATTCACAAACATTTTTGTTCAGAAGAGGAAGTTGAGGATATGGGATCAGAAAAGGACATTCTTTTTCATTTTGTACACTTTATGCAGCCAGAATTTGTAAAATATATGCATGAATAATTTTGAAATTTAAACAATAATTACTTAAAATAAAAACATCAGAGAGCACAAACCTAGTCTATTTAATGTAATGCTGTAGCCCAACTACCTAGAGCTTTGCTTGGCACATATATAATTTTGTTGAATGAATCCATGTATCAATATTGCATAGGGACTTTTCAATGTCCACTATATTATTTCCAGCCCAGATTTTCCTCTTTGGGTTCTAAATATGTATTTCAACTCTACTTCTGGAACCTCTTCTCAAATGTTTCATAGCTACCTCTACTTAGCAGATTAAAAATTTGGGTTCATAGTTGCCTTTCCTCTGAAATCTCTTCTTCTAAACTCTATCTTAGTTAATGGTCCTATTACCACTGATAACAAAAGCCAGAAATTGATCCCCTTTGCTTTACCACCGATGTCATTGACATTAATTGTGCTCACTTGCACTACTGTAATAGACTCCTTCCTCTCTCCTTGGCACTACATATTTTTTATAGCCAGAGGGATATTTCTGAAGTTCAATTATTATCATTTAACTCCCTACTTGAAAACTCTTTAATGATCCCCCATTACCTGCCTGATGAAGCCCCAACTGTTGGCTATGACCCTATATGGTGCCCTAGGTTTGATATTCTTGCTAAATCCAGTCTTATCTAAGGGCACTCTTACAATCACCAAACTACTTTTATTTTATGCATTATATATCATTTTGTGCTTCTATGCTCTTAAACACTCCATCCTCAGGCTGAATTGTTTCTTCTCCCTTTTCTCCTAGAAAAAGACTCTCATTCTATAATGTATAGCATAATTGGCTTGTCCCTTGAGAAGCTGTTGGTCAAACCAGATAATCATTTATTCCCAAATGGACTACATATAAGGAACACTGAGGTAACTCTACACACCTGTTTCTCAACTGAACTATCACTTAGGGGCTTGACAAAAAATTAATGAGCTGAAGGAAAAAAATGTATGATTTGGCCAAAGATTTGCTTGGTAGCCCCAAAACTGAAGGTCAACAAAAGTTTCCTCTTACAGCATACTAACCAGAAGGAGATAGTGAATTAACCATATGAAAGCAATTTCCTGTCATGCTTAATCTGCTAATCCCTCAAAAGCAAATTTATAATTCTTTTTTACAACTTGCTGGTATTAAATGAATTTTTTGGTAAGAGTTGCTTCGCATCAGCTTTCCCTAGTCTATTTAGGTTGAAATACTTATTCCAAAATACATTTTGATGAAAGTTAAATATGAAAAGGCAGTGTTTGTTTAAATTTTTTTCTCTGACCTCCAGAAATCTCCTTTGAAGAATAAAAATACAATAGGCAAGTTGCAACAACGGCAGGAACATCGGTATCACAGTTGAATGTATGTGTAAATTTCACTTGGTTTATTTCATCCTAGAGGAGCAGAAAATGCTTCATCATGAGCAGAAATTATTTCATAAGAGATCATTCATCACTTATATAATGCAAGCCCCTTCAGAGCAGAACAAGCGCATTGTTACTGACAACTGAAAGGCAACTTTTGAAAGGTCGAAAACTGAAGGTCATTTTTGCCTTTTTCATTTTCTAAGACTTTACAAAAGCAAAGAAGAGTTCTAAGCATTACTCTTTCCTATTATGAATCCAGAAATTAAGTCAGAAAGCTAATGATTTCACCTCTCATATGACTTTAACAGACTATAAATAATATTAATACAATTATAGCTTCCTCTCATTATGTTTTTTGCAATGTCCAACCTGTGGTGCAGAACTCAGCTAATTATTGAATGTGCATGCCTGGTAATTGCACAGTTTTAATGACTATCTAAAATAGGGGTCAGAAAACTACTGTGTGGACCAAATCTAGCCATCTACCTGTTTTTGTATTGCCTGAAAACTAAGGATGGTTTATATGTATGCATTAATTTTTTTAAAAAATCAACTATTTCATGACACATAAGAAATATATGAAATCCAAGTTCCAGTGTCTGTAAGTAAAACTTTACTAAAATGTGGTTATGCTCATTCATTTCTATATTGTGGCTGCTTTTACACAGGAGTGGCTGAGTTCAGCACCTGTGAGAGAGACCTAAGTCACAAAGCCTAAAATATTTACTACCCTTTACAAAAAAGTTGGATGACTTCTGATCTAAAGAAAAATGAAAGTTATATGTTTTTCATTTAGGGAAAATTTTAATTGAGTGCATAGAAATGGTTTCATTAAGGCCAATGTAGTGTTACGTAACATTGCTCCCCCAAATGATATTAAGAATGCATTTTACATAGCCATGCCTTGCTGAGTCTTAACAACACTAACTCAGTAATTAATTTCTCACATTTTCAACTTCTGAATGCATTAGGAAAAGTAAAAAAAGAAAGGATAAAATCAACTTTATTGATTGTTTCTGAAATGATTTGTAGGAAAAATGCATACACACTTTTACCTAATAATATAAAATTTAACATCATTTAAGTGTTTTTCTCCTTAGGATTTACAAAACATACAGACTTAGCACAAATGATATTTATGACAGCAAACACTTGACATCTCTTAAGAGATAGTGCAGTATATTGCACATGTATATGAATTTATAACTTTGTGTCTACAGTGACACAGGAAGATGTTTAAGCAAAACCAAATGCGGTAACACAAATCTATAGGCATCTGAACCAAACTTCAAAGCCCATTACTTCTGTGGTTCTGGGATGTGGCTTAAACATCTTCATCCATCATTGAAACCTATAGGCTCCCAGAGTTAATTTAGACTTGCTGACAGTTGTGTGGGAGTATGGTGTCAAAAATATAGCTATATGCTTTGCACCTCTTAGTTAAATGTCACTCATGGTTTCCAACACGAGCCTTTTATTGACTGAGATTTCACCTCCGAGGTGAAGTTTGGCAGCCCAGAATGCCTCGTTGCTTTCGATTGGTTATTTGTTTGATGCGAAGTCCAATAAATGCCAAATCAATCAAGAGGATTCCAAATGCTTTTGAATTTTCAGAGTGCACAAAGCTTTGCCTTTGAAAGGACAGCGAATTCAACTTCATATTGCAAGACCCACATTTGTTTCATTAAAAGCAACATTTTTCAAATGGTTCCTATGTAGAAAATTACAAAAAAAAAATAGTGAATTCTGGCCAACATTCTGACAGCATCTTCTTTCCACAGGGATTTAGAACAAAATTGTTGCCATTAGCTCATAATGTGAATTGATGCTGCAGGATATTTTTAGGGGAAAAAAATCTTAAAACAAGTGAGATATTACATCGGTCTAAAAAAGCTACAGGCAAAAGGTGTTATAGTGTGTGACAAACTGTGATGTAGCATTTAAGTAAGTGACTCACAATTTCAAGTTCCAGTACTTCTTGCCATCCTATATTCTGGGAACTACAGGTAACATAGTTCTTCATCAAGTAAGCATAATGAAAATACCCACATTACATTCTTGTGAAAATTAAAGAAATGCAATTAGAATAATCTTTATAAGGCATAAAGTGAGTATGCATACAATTTATTATTATGGGATCAAAGATATGATACATATAATGCTATACAAGAGGAAGTAGACTGCCAGTATGACAGGCATACATCCAGGAATTTTTTTTTTTTTTGTGGTACTAGGAATTGAACCCAGGGGCATTCTCCTTCCGAGCTACAACCTCAGCCCTATTTTTTATTCTTTATTTTTGAAACAGGGTCTCACTAAGTTGTGGAGGGCCCTCACTAAGTAGCTGAGGTTGGCTATGAACCCAGATCCTCTGGTCTTAGTCTCCCAAGTACTGGGATTATAAGTGTGCATCACCACACCCAGCCTGGATTTTTGTTTTAGATTAATTGACAAATAATAGTTTTATAGATTTAAGGAGTACACGGTGATATTTTAATATATGTATACACCGTGGGATGATCAAATCAGGCTAATTAGCATAGCCTTTTTTTATTTTATTACTTACTATCCTTATTATTTCTTCTTTTTGTGTGTGTGTGGTACTTAGAGATTGAACCCAGAGGCATTCTACCTCTGAATTCCACCCCCAGCTCTATTTTATTTTTTAGTTTCAAACAGGGTCTTACTAAGCTAGGGAAGGCTTTGCTAAGTAGTTGAGACAATCCTACTGTCTCAGCCTCCCAAGTACTAGGATAACAAGTGTGCACCACCACGCCCAGCTCTTTATTATTTCTTATTACAGAATCAGGTCATAGACACTGATTGTTTTTACTTCACGACTGCAGATACTGAAGGCCAGTTAATTGGCTGTATTTGGCTGCATGCTATATTTTTTCTTTTCAAGTTTTATTACAAACACCTTCTGTCATGGTCGAAATTTCAAATGCCATTCTGAGGGAGATTTCAGCCAGAGTTTTAAGTGCAAGATAATCGATGTAATGCATACTCTCAGAAAAAAACTAGAACATTTGGAAGTATTATAATATTTTTTATCTACTGAGAAAGGAAAACAACACTATTTAGTCCATATATGGAAGTAGGTATCATTTATTAGCCAGATTCTGTAACTGACAGAAAATTTGGGTGGGATCCTTGGTAGTGGCTGGTATTACTTTTTGCATGTAATTCTCAGTGTTTATATTCTATAGACAATTTTGACTTTATTATAAAACACAAGTTGGAAATCACACAAGTTGACATTCTCACTGAAGACAAAATAAATCGAGTGGCCCTTTACTGTTAGGTCAATTAATGGCACAGATATATATGTCATAATTAGCATCACCCAGCTGCAGCTAAAATATCTATTTTTGTACAAGAGTTCTAAGTTACTCACATTCAAGAAAATGATTGAGGGAGAAGAAGAGGGAAAAAAATGATTCTTTGTTCATATACTTGCCTAGCTGGAAATGTCTGCTTTTTTTATATTTTTCATTTATGTTTTCATTTATATGTTATCTTATAAACAACAGATTTTGCTGGTAAGTTGGTTAAATCAATCTTAGTGAAATAGAAGTAGAGGGCACACATTCAAATAGTTTTTTTTTTTAAATGTGTCCTTGGAAAGAATAAGATTTGCTATCCCCTGATGTGAGGGGAAGGGAATGATGACAGGCACCTTTTAGGGTAAAGCATGGGAGCACAGTCTGGGGAGAACTTGTAAATTGTGCTCTTGCCTCTCTCTCACCTTGCCTTGGTATGATCACATTCTGTCCCCACATCCCCTGGAACTCAGCCTGTCTTCTCATCTTAATCAAGACAAACTTTAAATGCAAGATGATTACTATCTACATAATTTTGATTTCATCAGAAAAACAGTGAGCCTATAATTTTATAGTCAAACAAATTTTTACTTAATATGAGTGTTTGATAAAAAAATTGCTGAAATTTTGCAAACAAACCCATTTAAAATATTTTGGAAGAATATTCAAATAAAAAATAAATTCAGAAGGCCATGGCAAGATTTATGGAAGTAAGTATCATGATACAACTTAAAGTTTATTGCTGTCCAAAATAATCAAGAGAAAAGTAATAGAGAAACAATATCACCATAAAAACATCCAGAACTGAGTCTTTGGGCAATATTAACACTTAGGCTGAGGGAGAGGGTGGGGAAAAGGAATCTGAAGTCAAGCTAAAAGGGCAATCAAATTAGAAGACAATAAGTCATTGACAAGCTTAAGAAGGTGGGTTAATAAACATGACAATGGGTTTTAATCTAATGAAAATATTAACACAAAAGCAAAAATACAAAATCTACTTTTATGGTAGCAAAAATAATGATGTAAGCTAATGAAGTAAAGGAGAAAAGAACATATAAAAATAAAAGTATGAGAAATTTAATGTACAAAATAAGATGACGAAGTTCTAAGATATCAGTGTAGTAAATATAAATTTCACACTAACCAGTAAACATCAAAGGACCTCAATTCAAAGTAAAATAAAATCTAAGAAATCTTATGTGCAAACATGTACTCAAACCAAAGGAAAAATAAAATAAATGAAAAATATATACCTGCAATTGTGAAAAGGAAAGAAGGGAGGGAAGGAAAAAGGAAGTAAGGTAAGAAGGACAGTAAAGAGGGAGGGAAGAATAAATGTTAATATCAGGCAAATTGGAATGTAAGGCCAAAAATTATCATGAAAGACAGAGATGGCAATTTACGGCTAAATAAAAATTACAGCAAGAAGATATAATTTTCCAGATACACAGGTTTCCAAGTTGGTGATGCTACTGGGACAATGGGGAGAACAAGCCATAGTAGCCTAGGGTGCAATTGGGGTGGGGGATGTTTAATAAAAATAAGGGGTGGTGCAAGCACCCAATGTATTCAAAATGTAACACCAATTGGATAGCAACCAGAATCGAAGACAAAAGCATTCAATGACTGAGTCTAGATATTCTAGAGCTTTCCTGGGAGAAGGCAAAAGATGAAGCAGAAAAACAAAGGGTGCGATCGGGAGGCAAACACACAATAAACGCTGTCTGCATGTATGTTTCTATCACCCTGAACCTCATTATGATGTATAATTACAATGCACCAATATAAAAAGAAAATCTGAAAAACAGAAATGAATCATTAACCTGATAAAGATCAGACATCTATGAAAATAATTTTAAAATGATGCAAATGAAAGATATTCTGAATAAATGGGCATGCGTTCGTGTTTTTAGGTGAAACAACTCATCATAAATATTCCAGTTTTCCCACATAAACCTATAAATTTAATACCATTGTGGAAATACACAAAGGCCAACCAAATAATAACAGGCAGTCAGTCACCATCACTTTAGTTTTGGTGAAGATTCACAGACAGACACAGGTTGGGAAACCTTCAGAAATGATAAAAAGGGAAGGCTTGAGCCCTGCCCTTTGGAGGCTGTGGCATGGGGAACTCAGGCTGGCTAACTGGAGGTAGGACATCCTCTGGGATTAATTGGGGGCACATATTTGGTTTTCTCTGATTCTTCATAAGTTGGAAATGAGGACAAAAATTAGGAAAGCTGTCAGTTAATCAAGCCCTGGCTTTTGGAGGCTTATTGTTACAGGTATTATTGTTTGCCTTGCTAGATTATGTTAGAAATGATGGTCTGACTTCCCATAAAGATGACTTAGGACAAACTGGATTCCTCGGCTCATTACTGTAGAAAATGAATTGTTTTCCTGGGCTGGTGGATTCACATTATGAGTCAGAGTTATATTTTTATATATGGTCTGAATATTTTTTATTTGTACAATACTTTGAAACAAGACCATAGAAAAAAGGAATGGGATCAAAACTGAATCTAAATCTAGTAGGGCAAGCATTTACTCCTGCAGCTCTGTTTCTGAGATCTGAGACACATGGTGGTGAGATGTGATCTCCAAATGGCCTTAGTAGCCACACCCCTGTGACCTGGTAGATTGCAATCGGTGGCATACTCTCTCTTCCATGGTTCCCAGCTTGCAGCCTCTCCTTGCTGTTATTCCATGTTTATGAAATTTCTAAATCATGGGTTTTTTTCTTGAAACCCTGGATTCACCCTCACAGCTTCACAAATTGTCTCATTTGGGCCTACTTTCAGGGATTCCAAATTTCCCACATGTTTCCTGGCTTCCTAGGCCTTCCTTTAATATCTGGGTGTAAGACTCCATGACACCTTTCTTACAGCAAAGCCAACATTACATGACAACCCAAATCAACCACCTACAGGAAAGGTAGTCACATCCTTTTCAATCATAGCCAATGGGTCCATTCAATCAGTTTCCACTGGGCCTGCCTCAATAATTGCCACCCAAGGGTTTATCTCCATCCTAGTTCCCACTGGGTCTGTCTCAATCCTGCTCACTGCGATGGCCTTTTCAGTCATAGCCACCACCTCTGGGCCCTCGATTCCATGGTTCTGCACTTGATCTTGAATTTCCCCTACCACATTACTTTCTTTGTTCCTATGCAAAACATTCAACCTTCCTTCGGCCATCTTACTTTCTTTCACAGCACCATCTCTCTGGGCCCCAGCTTTACATGCCGTTCTGGCAAAACTGCAAATCTATAAAGTCTCTCTGCTTTGCTTTCTGCTTCTGAAATGCACTGTACCATTGACTAAGTGAATACTTTGCTGTTACTGAGATTTCTTCCACCAGTTTAATCAGTCCATTGTCTTTGAATTCAGCCTCACCTAAAGTTTCAGAACATGGACAAAATATCGGTAAATTCTTTGCCAGAATATGTGGCTGCTGCTTCATTTTCCTATAGAGTCCTCTTTACCTTCCAAAATCTCCTGAGCACAGTCTCTACCATACACCTTTCTAGCCACATTCTGGTCCTTCCAACTTCCTCTCACAACCCAGTCCCAAAGACTCTCAAAACACATGGTCAGACTTAGATATAGCAGTGACCCCACTTCTCTGATACCAATTTCTGTCTCAGTCAATATTCTCACTACTCTAATCCAAAACAACTTGTCACACAACTTAAAGGACGGCAGATTTATTTGCTCACACTTTTTGGAGATCTGCATTCAGTTCGTGTAAGGCCGGGGTCTTTGGAGCTCAGGACATAGCAGCAGAAAGCGGAAAGAAGGGGAGCTGGGCTCTGCTCTCACATCATGGAGGCTGGAAGCAAGACAGAAAACAAGCAAAGTGATTCAAAGAGGAAATCACAGTCCCTAAGGACATACCCCCCAGGGACCTGCCTTCTCCAGCCACAACCCATCTGTCTAGGTTACCACTCACTAAATCTATCATAATGGATTTACCCACCAATTTGATTACAACCCCCATTACTTAATTACTTCCCTTCTGAACATAATACATGAGCTCTTTAGGGGACATTCTAAATGTAACCATAACAGAAGGGGATTAAGTCATGAGGGCATAGCTCTCACTAATTGGAAATGGGATTTTCTGTCCTTTTGTAAGAAACTGAAGTGAGCTGTCTGTTCTGCCATGTGAAGATGCAGCAACAAGTCCCATCTTTAATGCAGAAAGTAGGTCTTCACTAGACACTGAATCTGCTGCCACCTGTTCTTAGACTTCCTAGCTTCCAGAACTGTGAAAAATACATTTCTATTATTTACAAATTGCCCAGCCTGAAGTATTTTGTTATAGCAATGCAAACAGACTAACACACCAAAGTAGTATGCCAATAAATGTTCATATTCATGGAAAAAAAAGAAAAAATTAACAACACGATGTCACCCTCACCTAGCAGGTTGGCAAAGATTAGAAAGTGTATACTACTGAGTATTGGTGTATAGGCATGATGAACATATAGAAACCTTCATGGACATCTGCTGTGAATATAAATTGGTACAGACATTTTGAAGAGCTACCTGGCAGTTCTTAGTCAAAATCAGTACATGCAAATATACCCTCTAATTTACTAATCTCCATTCTCAGAATATATCCCAGTGAAATGATCACTTAAGAATATACCTATATAGCCAGGCGCGGTGGTGCACACTTGTAATCCCAGTACATTGTCTCTCCCTCTCTCTCTCTCTCTCTCTCTTCTTGTCTCTCTCTCTCTCTCCCTGTCTCCCTCTCTCTCTCTCTCTCTGTCTACTTAGTGAGGCCCTCCGCAACTTCGTGAGACCCAGTTTCAAAATAAAGTATAAAAAATAAGGCCGGGGATGTAGTACGGAGGTAGAACACCCCTGGGTTCAATCCCTGGTACAAAAAAAACCAAAAAAACAAAAAAAAAGAATATACCTATACAAAAATTTTCATCACAGTGTCATTTGCATAGCCAAGAATTGGAGGAAATCTAGATAAGCATCACTCAGCAAATGATTAAATAAAAAATGATGGATATTAACTGTGGAAAACTACATAACAGTAGAAGGAATATACTAAGTGTGTACATATCAATATAGTAAAAGTATGCTGCTAGGTGAAAAGAAAAAAAGCAATAAATTTATGGGAAAAACAGCATTATGTAAATTAATCTATGTGCATTTTATAATAATATGTATAAATAAAATTAATGACATGAAACACAGCAAAATAGTTCTATATGGGGGAGGATAAAAGTAAGAATGAATTCAAAACAAATGAATAAAATAATAAATGGAATAAAAAGACCTGAGGCAAGCTAGTGATGACAATGTTTTACTAAGGAGCTAGAGTAACTTAGTTATTTTCTTGGTGACAAATGAATAAATACAGAAATATTAAGTATACTCTAGCAAAAAAAGTACCAAAGACACTAATGAAAGAATGGTGTGGTTATAGTATGGGTGGCAGCAATACCATCATCAGTGACTCTGAACATTGACCACATGGAACTGTGCAATACCAGATCCTATGCAAGAGAAAGTCAAGGAGTTGGAGTTTTTAGCATTCACCTAACACTCTGGTAATGCCATGGGGATGATTATCTTTCTAGAAACAGAGCAAAACACAAACAGAAAACCGAGAAAGAGACTCAGATCACCTTACCTGATTATCTTCATTTATCATCCAAGTTGATAACCTAAGGATAGGTGAGCAAGTAAGTCCCAGAGTGTATGTTTCATCTGAGATCCTTTCAGTTTGTGAATCATCACGGTTAAACAGATGACTCACTCACAGCCATTATCAATAATGGCCTTCAGATATTTGTAGAAAGTGACAAATTTTATGATTTTTTAAAGGTTTCTTTTGCACAAAATTAGTAAAAAAAATAATACTTTCACTTCTAAGCAATTTAAGAATGGAATTTTACACAATTGCACCTACTTCATTTAAACACTTTCTGTCAAAGAATGCCTGCAGCAATTAGTCCTTAATTCCATCAACTGTATATTAACTGATGTTGTACTAGGTTCAAAGAGTAAGCCTAAGAAAAGTCTCACAGATACAGGTATATTTCATGTACAATAATTACCAAAATTGTAAATAGGAAAACACAAACAGGAAATCTCATTACCAAGTGAGGAGAAAGGAATAGATAGATCGAATAGTATGTACAGAAACAACAGTTTGTTTATTCAATGTTGAGATTTTTTTTTTTCTAGCAAGAGTGACCAATACTTGGAAGGAGTCAAGAAAGGGAGGTAATTAGTATAGCTGAGACTGGATTATGAGTGATTTTGGATACAATGATTATGGACCAAAACCTCAACAGAAAAATAAACTGAAGGAATTAAGATTTTTAGCATGTATGCTTAGCATTCTTGAACAATAACCCAGTAATGAACCCTTGTTTGCTGAGAATTAGGTTACAGTAATAGATTTATGCAAGGAGACAAATATTAAGTGCATTTCTTTTATAAAGATAAAATATACTATTATTTCTCTATTCACCCTCAAGTACTCATTAAGACATTCCTTTAGAAAATATCTTGAAATCTATTCTTGTCTCATAGAAATAACCTAAATCTTAAATCTTAAATATTACCAAACCACCTAGTTCAATGTGAATTTTATGTCTCTGGTGATCTATCATAGGGTTTGTCTTTACTACCATTCCTTTACTTGATACTTTCTACATGGTTTTGAAAAAGTTCAGTCAATAACCAGGTTCTTGTGTTTATTGTACAAAACTATTTTACTCTAGGGATGGCAAGACATACATTAAGAGGCTTGTGGCTTTCTTGCATATGTTTTTATTTCTTTTCTTCTAATTTCTGCACTTTACTATTAAACAGAAAATAAATGGAAAAAAGAAGAAGAAAACAAAGAAAAGAAAAGGAGAGCAAATAATGGGGAAGAGAAGCAAGGAGATGAAAGGAAAAACAGATCAGAAAGGTAAGGGGAGGGAAGGGAGAGAGAGATGGCTCTAAACTCTAGGGCAGGACAGGCTTTATTGAGGCAAAACCTGTAGTGGTGGTGGTGGTGAGGTGTCTTTAGGAAATTCAAATTCTGGTTGGTAAGTTTTTTTTTTTTTCTTGTACTGGGGATTGAACTCAGGGGCATTTCACCTCTGAGTTAAACCCCCATGAATATTTCATTCATTTATATATTTATTTTTTTGAAACCATGACTTGCTAATTTGCTGAGGTTGGTCTCAAACCTGTTATTCTTCTGTCTCAGCCTCCCAAATACTGGGATTAGAGGTGTGCAGTACCACTCCCTGCTAGGGGTAGTTTTTAAGGCAGGAAAGCAGGGGTAGGAGGGACGGGAGGGATTTCTTGAGGTGAGGAAGAGGTTATCTAAAGGTCCCTTGTGGCTTGTGCCAAGCAAGATATGGGGGAGTTCCAGTAAGCAAGATATGGGAACCTTTCCACTAAATGGAAAGCATTCACAAAACGGAGTTGCTTTTCCTCTGGCCAGCTGTCTAACAAGGTCAATGGCTCAACACTTAAAAAGAGCATCTTGAACTTGTAAAATCTGACTATATGTATTAAAGCAGAAAAAGTCAAGATATGTTATTTCCTCAGTTGTGTTAATATTATAGTATGACTGGGCAGTCCCCCCCCACACACACACACAGGTAATTTCAGACAGATTTAAAACTTTTTTTTTCTTTTAAAAGAATACGTAAGCCGGGCGTGGTGGCTCATGCTTATAATCCCAGTTTTCTCTAGGTTGCTGAGAATCTCACTCCGTTGTGGAGGCTGTTCTCAAACCTGCTCTTCTCCTGTCTCAGCCTCCCACATACTGGGATTATAGGTGTGTGCCAACATGTCCAGCTCTTACTTAGTTTTTAAATCACATATTGTTAGACATTTGGGTTGTTTCCAACTTATAGACTTTTGAATGATATTTTCAACAGACTTGAATATATATCTTCTAAAATATTATAGACAAATGATCTATGAATTTGATATATATTCCAAAACTATCTTCCAGAAAATTATGAAACTTATACTACCATCTGTCAGCTTGAAAGAGACCACTTGAAAATCTTTAAAAGCCCATCAGTAATTAGAATACATGCCATTGGTTAGCAAATTTAAATCCCTATTTGTTTTATTGGTAATATATTTTCACTTATTAAATTGCCTAGTCTTATCTTCCTTTTTGAGTTTTTCTCTTCTAGACATATTTTATTATAATTTTAATATTGTACAAGTGATAACACTTAATTTTTCCTGGTTATTCAAAAAAACTACAGATTTTGGTCTATATTCCAAGATCAAGAATAGAAATGATCTAATTTAATGTTTTTTCCTTGTTCATACTTTTAATCTTTTATTGTTTTCGTGATTTATTTGCTTTACTGAAATATTTGTTATCATCATGTCATTTTAGTTTATGTGTGCCATTTGTTTTATACCACTTCTTAAAAATATCATGTATCTGAATTTCATTTTAGCCCACTTTATCTTCTAATAATTTAACCCATTCACATTTAATGCTTTTATTAATATATTTACTCTTGAATCTGCCATTTTTTTATCTAAATATTCTATAGTTCACTGTTTTTTCCCACCTTCTCAATTTTTCAAAACACAATTAATGTTATTTTAACTTCTTTCTCTGAGTAAGAAATTATATACTTTAGTATAATGGTTATTTTTAGTTAAATTTATTTTTTATCTAATCGTCAATATCAATACTGAAACAATCTCAGGTCTGATTCAAAATTGAAACTTGCTAAAGCTTTGCTTGAACATCTTTAGTTTCCCACTAAAATGGTTATAAAAACTGAGATTAACCCATACCAAATAAATGGATTCTAGAATATTCAAGAAATATACACTACTATAAACAGAAAGACTTGAAAACTCCATGTGTGCTCTGTCACTGGTGTTACTCAGGAAAAAGATTTCTGAAGGAAAAGGGAACTAGAAAATCTATGGACTTTCTTCCCTGCCTGAATAACACAAAACCTCAGACTCTGAATCACTGAAAAAAATTCAACAGCTGCATATTGAGAGCAGAAGGAAATGTGGTAGAAATAAACAGAATGAGGTGCCCACATTCTAGAGGAATGCTGCTCCTCTAGAAGAGAAAAAACAGATTAATAAGAAATTATCATTTACAATGAAAAAATAACCTAGAGAATATGAAAATACCACATGTCCTTTAGCTAAAGAAAACTCACATATTTAGGTTAATATGACTTTTACAAGTCAGGTGAAGTTCATGTAAATAAATCAAAACCTGACTTTTTTACATAGTTTTCAATAATGGGAAACTCAACAGAAGGATAATTTAAAGTGTTTTAAAATTTCTTTACTTTTGTAGAAAGATAATTAGTTAAAAAGATATGACCCAGTTGTAAGAACAACAGACGTATTCCTGGAACCCAAACTAGTACAAATCTCAGCCCAAAGGGTTTAGTTATCAGAAATCAAAAGAAAGAATGCTGTGTAAAGCAGACTTCATGGTGAGACTAGTGACCTTCACTCAAGGGCACAGCCCAGTTGAGGCAATCTCAGAATGAAGGAGACAGGGAAATCTAATTTGTGTTCTCGTCTCTTCCTAAGATTTCCCACTGTATATTAAGGAATTATTGACAGCATGGTTATTTGATAGTTGCAATGGATTTAAGTCAACCTCCTTGGTAGAGAATAGGTAGAGAGGATGGATAATGAATCTACTGGGGCAAATGGATGATATCTTGAACAGGCATGTGCACTTTTATATTGTTCTTGACAAATTTCTACTGTGAATGCCAAGCATATTAGTAGTCAATATAGATGATTACTGGGCCTAAGGCTAGTTAGTCTCATGAATAAAACTAGCTTGGAAAATTTGCATTCCCAATTTTTCAAAAATGAAATAATAAATATTCTTATTATAATACCTTTTAAACAAATTGGCCTCTCTGCTAAAGGGCAAACATATTCACTTGAAAAATAAGTACTATATTTGAGCTCCAAAATTGGTAACATAGAAAAATTAAAATTGAGAATGTTAGCAAGGATCAGAGTTCTGACTTTGCAGCAATATTTAAATTAACATAGATGTCAAAAATTTAGCATCTATGTATGCCATTAATATCGTAGAGTTGTGCAAGCTCATCCAATGCCATGCAGTTGATAACCCCCAGGGTTTTTGTTTAGAGATAGTCAACCTCCTATCTTCTCATACAGATTGGCTAAAGATGAGTCTTGTAGGAAAATATGGGATGATGATGATTATGATGAAGATGATAATAAAGTCCGCCACTTAATAAGACATATATGTCCTTAGTCCTGTGATGCATGATTTATACATACTGCCAAATTAAACCTAACAACAATTCTATTACTATCTCCATTTCACAGATGAAGCAAATGCTTGTGAGAGAAAGTAATTCACAATGACATGGTTATAAAAAAGACACAAGAGTTCATGTAAGTAGTTGATTCCAAACATCTCTTAGCCCGTTGGTACTATGTACATCATATGACCACTTCATGACTCCTATACGCTCTCTCCAAGATTTGGTTGTGTTCATAAAGAAGGCAGCGGTATTGTGAAAAGTGCCTGTGCAGGACATTTTTACTCAGCAGGATCTGTAGTCTATTACAATTATTAGGTAGGTCTTTCACAGAAAAGGTAGGTTCCTTTCCATTGTCTTTTCTGCACAGAATATAGTTGTTTTACTCATTTCACTTCTGTTTCACTGAATCATGGATCCTTTTTTTTTTTTTTTTT